>PNEQ01003661.1:0-10936 GCA_003012365.1 Medauroidea extradentata | reverse complement strand
TGTTTTAAATTGTTATATAAAATATCTGTTGCTTAAAAGGATAATGATGGGCAGCTATGGGGATGGTGGAGGCTGAAAAAAAAAGTTTGTTGTGTAGGCGTGTTGTTATAATAATATTAATTATGGTCAGGGAAATTTTTAATGATTGGTCAGGGAAAGTCAGGGAAATTCATTTTAATATTTCTGTGGGAACCCTGCTATGGTATGCATCTGCAAGGGAACATACATATATCTGAAACATTTCAATATAACATTGCAGAAGTATTGCAGATACATATCATTGTATGACTAATATTTCAGCAATGTATTTTTGAAACATCACACTTACACAACATTGAAATGTTTCTGGCAGGTTTCAATGTCGTACATCTGTGAGGGGACGTATTTACATATTTGAAACATTGCAGAAACATAAATGTTTCTGATACATTTCATTGTTTCAAAAGAAACTTTTCTGAAACATGACAAACTTTTTGTGCTGTGTGGGAGTGGTCTTGACGAGTTGTATGACGTTGCCTTGGCAGGGGTGTCAGCCTGTCAAACATTGGCTCCACCACCACCACCGATTCGCCTGCGGCAGAAGCCCGACCTCTCCTACGGCGAGGTGGAAGTCGTCGGGGTTTATGAGCCAACCAAGGTGTTCAGACTCTGCAGTGTCTGCTGCAAACCGGGGGCCTGCAGCAGGTTGACCCATTATGGTGGTGACACCTATGGTGCCCGTGGTGGTGGAGGATGACAACGATGACGAGGAGGCCAATGAAGATGAGGAGGAAGAGGACAACGGCATCTTCCCAGATGAGGAAGGAGTGGAGGAGGAAGAAGACGGCGAGAATGGCAATGTGGGGGAACATGGCGTGCAGCAGGAGCTCGTTGCGCTGCGGGCCCAGGTTCAGGATCAGCAGGAGGAGATCATGGACCTGCGGCTCCAGCTACAAGCCCAGCACACCATGGAAGAGATCCACCAAATGGCCACTGCACGCTTCCAGGAGGAAGTTCTCTTCCTCCTCAGAACATTGGTGGGAAGAGGACCTGCTCAGTCGCATCCAGAAGTGTAAATATGTGTGTAGTAGTATAAATGATATGTGTATATAGTGCTATAATAAATGAGATTTTATTTAAACTGTTCAGAGACATTATGTCATACGCTTTTTCTTAAGAGCATCAGATGCACTCAGTATTTACATAGAGAACACAATACGCAAAGAATTTAATTTTAATTAATTACTATAAAAAAGGCAATAATTAATTGAAAGGAATAATAATGCAGTTATTATACAAAATAAAAACAAATTACTATGGTGACATATAATACTTGTCAAGACTTGTCCATCTTGATGCCTAGAGGTAAGCATAAAAAATATTGGTAATAGGGGCGAGAGTCCGTGTAATATAGCATACACTATTAGCCCTTAAATACATTTGCAGTCTGGTGGAGTCGAACATAAGTGATTAAATAAGAAACAAAAATGACGTCTCAAAGTAGTGCTCGTGGTGGTCATTTCTCGAACTAAATATAATAAAGTATTTTGGCGGAGAATTTTGAAAAATTTTATATGGCGGGCTCCAGCCCTTGTAAACAAATTACTGTGGAAATTTGGCGGGGGAATTAATTACAAGATGGTGGACAGATCCAAAATTATTTTTAGAAATTTTTTTAAATTTTGGAAAATTTAGAAAGTGACATAATCCAAGATGGCGGCAGAAAACAAGATGACATCAATGTTATCCAAGATGGCGGACGTGGCCTCACAGCCGTAAGCCATTACATACCAAATACATCTACTACCAATGGACATTTAAGTTCCACTAAAGTTTATTTTTATTTCGTTAATATATTATAAGGTGACAGGCATCTGGGATTTGTGCCAAGACTGTGGTCCCATGACCAGGTGAACACTTTAAATTTTTAATTCTTTAAAAGTACGCAACATCTTTTTACAGTGAACCCTCGATAACTCGGACCTTGATGTCCCGGACTTCGGATAACACGGACAGAATTTCAAAAAAAAAAATTTTAATTAAATTATTTTTTGGTCAAAATCATAAGAAAATTCTGTCTGCCTAATTTAAATCCATCACGTTTTATTTAAAAACTACGTAGCCTTTAATATTCCTCCCTTAAAATATCTGGCAAGTTCCATGTGGTTAAATGTTGCTAGCGAGGCGAGCGAGTAGAGATGCAACTCAGCAGGCCGACCTCGCTTCTTTATCTTTCCTCCCTCTTCGCCGCGCGAACAATACACGCACGTGCGTCATAAATAAACACTACAGTATGATGCTGGTGAATTGGACGGTAACTACGGGTCACAATGGCACCTAAAGGGAAATTAATTTTGTTCTGGTATGTGCGATAAATTCAAGATTGCAAAACAATTTGTTTGGACATTAATAAAAATTAAAAGCCATTGGTTTGCATTGTAATGTAGGCAAGGTGGTGAGAGGGTTTTACGGCCCTTTAACGACGTCTTACAAGCCGATGAGGGTGAAGTGAGGTGAAAGAACAACACAGCATCCATGCCTGAGCAAGGATTCGAACCCAGGGCCTCTCGCAATGTAAACTGCCGCCTAATCCACTACGCTAGAGGCCGGCGTGATATCGAGAAAAAAAACGGGGCTTAATAAATTATTAAAAAAGGGAAGGGGGAGCAGAAAGGGGCATTTACCCCGGGCCGCACATTCTAAGGGCCTCGCTTTTGAAAAAGTTAAATGATTAAAATGAATGGGCTTTTATTGAGTTCCCGTTAATGTTGATGGTATCTGTGAAATTTATTTTAAGTGTAAAGTGTGTGTAAAGACGTCACTAATCTATGACGACACAGCAAGTATGAAGGGAGGCCTACAAGCGCACATTATCAATTCAACCACGGCCGTAGACTTCAACTAAACAAAAAACAAGAAGGAAATGTAGACTGAGATTTACGTTGCGTATGGCCTCGTATTATAGCAAAGAGGCCCTGGAAAAAAATAACAATTTCTCGTAGGAAACAAGCAGCTGTCTGCAGACACTGTGACTTGCTGATGTTGAACAATTTTTAACGTAAACATCTCGTGAGTTGCGTGTGATCACGTGCGGTGTTTGTATTACTGTAGAGACTGTACCGGTTGACCTTGACTACTTCAGCTCGTGCTCTACCACCCTAGCTTCTCTTCCTCACACACGCACGCACATACACATGCACCCACAGACTGTCTGTCGCCAGCCAAACGAGAGAAGGGAGTGAGAACTTTTATGTGGTAGAAGGGTGCCTTGGTAACAGCTAGCACAGATAAAAGATCAGGCAGAAGTAGCATAAAAAATAAAAAAGAATCTGCCGGCCCAGGTTGTTTGACATTCTTTCTTTTATAGTTCTCTACGTTACAGTAATTATTTCCCCACTAACCCCTCCTGTAAATTGATACGTACAAAGCAGTATATATTGCTGCCTCTTTTGCTTGTAGAAATGATAGCGTATTGATTTCCTCACGTTTCTTGTGATTAATGACTGCTTACCTCTCCTCCCCGGACATTCCTCGATAACACGGACAAATCGTAATTCGGACAGTTTCTCCCCCCTTTTAGTCCGAGTTATCGAGGGTTCGCTGTATATCCAAGTCAAAACTGGACATGGTAGCTGACCGGACCTCTCATTATCTTTGTCAGTAATTGTTTTGTTTTATTTGCGGTTGGTACCGACGTGCCATTTTTTGTAAACATTTATAGAAAATTAACAAGTGGAAATTTTTATTTTTACTTAAAAAAATGGACAGTTACCTGATTATGTGAGTGTTACTTCATGAAATCAACCCCTATGATAGCGAGAGAGATACAGAATGAAAATTTATACCTCCACCTAATAACCAATAAGCTATCCAGAGCTCTAGAATTTACATAACCATTTGATGCAGCTGTAGCAAGACGCGTAACAGTAACGTTATTTAGTGTGGAATTGTGAAGTAATGTTTTAATTGCAAGGTAGAAAGAGGTGAACCGTCATCATTGCCACCAAGATGATATCAGAGTAGTGAGCATGAAGCCGCAAGCAAATAAGTGTAACAGAAGCGACATGGCATTGTTTTCAGCTAACTTGTTTTCTCTTGAGTTGTTAGGGTTTCAGAGCTGTTTGATTATCACGGCGGTTTATAGTTATACTGAAATTCAGTAGGCCTAGATTCCAAAACTGCAAGGAAATTTATATGCAAGTAGTCACATGTACCATGACTGTATATATTGCGGAAATAACTGCAGAACTTAGCGTCATCAATCATCAAAAGGAGAGTGGATACGTGACGTGTACTGTGTTTACACAAATTTTCAATGCAACGTTTAATTTGTTTACATCTGTAATTGAAGTTAAATAAATTACAAAAACCCATTGTAAACTGCCACACATTCATATTTGCAATAATGTATTCCACATTGCTAAATTTTATTTGTTTGTGCAACAGTTATGATAAATGTGTTACATGAACAAAAAACTATTACCGTAATAGGCCTACAATATGATGCAAACATTTTTTAAAAATTTATTTACAGTATTATTCACTAGTTACAGTGCAAGAGGATACAGTATATGAATAGGCCTTATAATATATTTGGTAAATGCCTAACACACTCACCTCACAGCTTTGATTAGTCTATTTCTGTGCCCGATTAAATATTGCCACCTGCTATTTGCACAGACACAGCTCAACGCAAGTGCAGATCAAGTCAAAATGGTCTTCTATTGAAGGAGTGTGAGTATTTAATTCCAATGCAGCGCAACCAGATGCAAAGCAGGAGCAAATTTAGCATTGCACCCATAAAAAGTGATAATTAATTGCCCCCCCCCCGTATGTTATAAAACAATATCTGGCTAGAATCGTTTTTAATTTGTTTAGTTATTTTATACCGTATTTGCCAGCATATAGGACAACCCCGCATATAAGACGAGCCATGGTTTTGAAGGTACGAAATCTTGAAAAAAGTAAATTACTAATTTTGAAATTCCCGACAGAAAAATATTTTTTTCCTTTGCCAGAAACATTAAAAATTTAGTTTAAATATTTGCAATGCATTTATTACCGTCGTATAAACCTCGTAGTAGACACATAAATGAATAACATTGGCTACTTCTGCTCTCCGTGCGCCCAAGAGCCAAGGAAATGCACGGCGGCGGTTCGGGTTGGCGATTTATCAGTTGCCGGCAGGTGTGCGCGACTTGGCAACGGCGGACTGAGACACGCCACGCGCTACCGGCAACACCGGACTACAACAGCTGCTTGCAAGGTCGTCACATTCCTGTGTGCTGTTGTCTGCCAGCCTAGCACTAGACGGTAGACACATGAATGTGTGGTACGGTACCTAGAGCCTTGGTTTTTCCGCCCGAGAGTCTTGTGCTTGCGAGACAAAGAATGTAAGCATGCCGACCTAGATCCTAGTTTTCTCCGTCCGAGAGTTGTAGTCTGGCGAGACAAAGTATCTCGGCACGCGCTCCAGCTGCATCGATCACCGCTTTACTGCGAGGATGTGTCTATTATGAATGAAACTCGTTAAAATTTCGTACCGTAAATTTTATAAAAAAAATGGGGCACTCGTTTTCATTTGTGACGAAAAAAGCAATTCCTTGAAACACCATACAACTCCATAGCTTACAGTTTAGCTTTCAAAAGATTTTTAGGTTAACAAAAATTTTTGCACCTTCATATAAGACGAGTAGCAATTTTTAAAGGCCAAAAATATGTAAAAATAGTCATCTTATATGCCGGCAAATACGGTAGTTACATTCATCACAAAGTTACTTCGTTTGAGTACATACTGTACTATAAGGGTATTTCTCGTTTATTCTGAATTATCAAAAAAAAAAACATGTTGTGATTTGAGAAGGCTTTTTTTATTTTTATATGTTAACACATGCACTGTATTAAACTTACAAGTGTTCGGAGTCAATTCACTTACAATTTATATCTTACTGGCTTATTTGTATATGTGACTTGGTTATGTGGATCCATATATACATCATGTGGTGATATAAATGGAAATTACTTGGACTTAAAAAACATGTAATTGTAATTCGCAGGGCTACAAAGTTCAGGAATGGTAGGTGCCTAGTTAAAAAGACACAAGTATCAATATTATTATTGTTTGAAAAGAAAAGATAAACACAAATTTTTGTATTATAACCTCAACAGGTTTAATTCCTGGTAAATAACATTACGTACTAACAAAGTGAACTTTTAGCTGTGGTAAATTTATTGTATACACTATTGGTTGTCAGTGGCAGATTTAAGGGGAACGGGAGACGGAGGGGGCGACCGCCTCCCTTAAGAACGTCTTGTGTTTTTTTAGTGTAGTAAATTGTTATAATATATACAGAAGAAACATTACATTTAAATAAATAAATATTTGAAAATAATTCAACCATGCACATGGGCTCACAAAGACCTTAATATGAACACTCATATAATATGCACACATTATGTGATCACAACTGTAAAATTTAATATTGTTAAACAACTTTTTTCACTTCTCTCAAGCTCAGTTTTATGCAAGCGAGGACTGTTCTTGCTCGAGAAATGCTGTGTGCTGTGTTGGCAGGAGGATATAATTTCCTGATTTTTTTTTTCTTTGTGTGATGTGTCTTTTGATCCTTCCTCAGCAGGAGGGCGAGTGATTCAGGCTGAAGAGAGATCAGTCAGACCAGGACCCTTCCATAAATAACGGGCCATGCCCATGGGTTGTGGTGTTGGGGGGGGGGGGGGGGGGGGGGGGGGGGGGGGGGGGGGGCAGGATACGGACTACGAGACCATGTCTTTACACACTCAGTGTCCAGTGTGCAGTGAATGAGTGATGGTTTCAAGTTATACGTTATGAAGTGTTCTTACATCATGTTTTAAGGTTTGATATTAACATGGAAGAGAGACAATAAATAGTTTACAAATTTTTAGTAAACTGCAGAATCTTGAAGAAACATGGTAGTGCTGATACTGTGACACAGGTTTGTTTTAATTACGTTCTTTATACTGTGAAAGCAGTTTAAGGTTGTACAAGTGTAAAAAATTCTAACATTTTATTTGTATCAAATAGTGTTAGTTTTGTGTATGTTACTAGTGACTATATTATTCTCTCGATAACAATATTTTAGCTTGCACAGCTTTCCTGTAACTGTATCTCAAAAGTCAAAATGTTGACGTTACGGGGACATATCCAGCGAAACCCAGTGAATTACTGTAGTTCCAAGAATTAACACTTAAAATAAATAAGTGTCACAGGCTGTATTCTTACAGTTATAAAAACCCCAAAACAACCAATTTTTGTATTTAAAGAAAATAAAGTAAAGGATTTTACTAGACGTCCAGAAATTTTTTAAAATTGCAACTATTTTCATTCTTGTGTACATAAATTTGAACGAATAGCCATTGGTTTGCGACATCTAATTTCAGTATAAATTGCTTAGTTTCAATAAGTCTGTCAGTCTTTTCGTTGGGTTTATGTGCCCATGACATGAGGCTTTTGACTGAGTGAAGAGATTTTGATCAACACTTAACAGCTAAATATTTAGCATTTGTAATGGGTGACATGATCTGAGTATGTCGCAGCACCGGAATGAAGGGGTGGGGGAACCGGAAGATCCCTGAGAAAATCCATCGACCAGCAAAATCAAATTTACTGCAGTATTTACCAGGTTGCGCCTAGCGTTTGTGAATTCAGGTTATAATTCCCAGTATGGTTTTTAAGATCTGCTTCAGTCCATATCAAGTGGTCCAGCACTGGTTGCTCGACTATTTAAAAAAAAATTCATAATTTGAGCCTTGTTAACATTATGTATCGACAGTTGAAAACTGGTTTCCTCGCTAGTATGATTATGGCGGCCATTTTGTTGCAATGGGGCATGACAATTTTTACATTTACAAGGGTTCAGCTACATTGCTATATCTTAACTCTGGTAGGTCATATCATGATAAAACAAAATCTGAGGTGTTAAGCACATTTAAAGCTACAGCTCTGATCACAAATAATATTTTTCAAATCACTCAGTCTTACCAACTTGAAATGTTGAACTTCTGCCTCAGAATTGCAAAAACTTGCACTTTCATAATTTTTTTTAGAATGAAGGCAGTATGTGTTGGGCTTCAAAATATTTGTGGATATACTTATGTAATAGTAGTGTAAACACAAATTATTTGGAGAGTGAGACTTTGTTACTTTTTTTTTTACAGTCTTGTAAAAATGAGTTTTTTTTTTTTTAATTTTTGCTTACTTTTACGACTTAATATCTCTGGTGGGCAGTTATCTAAAAATCTGAAATTTACACACAATCAAGTACTCCATGGTACATAACTCCTGTACAAATTTAGACTTTGAGATTCAACTGGTTCGGTAGTTACAGCCTTGCCAAACTCGTAAAAAATCTATTTATTTACATAAATAAAACCAACTCTAGTAATTTTATATACCTTCTTAATTATTTTTTATATTGCTGTAAGTGCTGTACTAAGTCATAAAAAGTATAATTACATATTACACTAAGGTAGTGGTAGCTCTGAATCTCGTCTTGGATAACAAATGTAAAGTTTTCTGCGAAGTCTGTGAGAACAATGCACTCTTCTGTTTCATTAAGTTACTCCTCTCTCTCAAATGCAGACTTTGAATCTTTGATATAAAATGATGAATTCTAAGGGAATCAAGTTTTTCAATCAGGGACTGAAAAAATTCTTCTTTCGGCTGAATAACAGTTATCATTTCAGCTCTATCTGTTGTGGTCCATTGTTGAAAAATTATGTTGTCTGGAATGGCATCACTTTCTTCAAATTCATCAAACAGAGATACTAGGGCTTCACTTCCTGGACATTTAACACATTTGCCCATCATACAGTCGTAGCTACTCATATCACAAACGAGTATAGCAAGTAGGTCTTTGTAATCTTTCATAAGCTTTGCACCGTCAACCATTAGCTTAACATTCTGATGATAAGTACAAACACAAACGTTGTGTGTTCCCGATGATCCGGCTGTGACACACCACTTTGGTCTGAGTTCATTGAATCTTGATCTTCCGATTTTACAGTCTGGATGTTTAGATTTAAATTCCACAAACAATTCATTCAAATTGCAAAGCACCAGCCTCTTCTGCTTTTGACATTTAATCTTGTTTATTTTTACAGATAAACAGTCTTTTTTTTCCAGGACAAAGACGACTGTGCTCATCACTTTCATAGAATTCACGGACTGTAGTAAGCACCTCTGGTTGAATGCCTATACCCTTTTTCTTTCCCAACTCTGGTAGAATGCCCTGATCTTTCACTAGGTCTCTTGTCAGTTTTACCAAACGTTCAGATACATTGAACTCTTGAGCTATTCTTAGTCGACTCCATGAATTTGGAAGTAAACTAATTATTTTCACTTGCATTTCTTTTTTTGCAACAGCACATTTATCCTTCAGTTTCTTAATTAATTCTTCAAACTCTTCTAAAGACTCTTCACATGCTTCTCTGTTTTCCTTCGCTTCAAAAGATTCCTCGAGATTTCTTTTCAAAACATTTGAAACTTTACTAATCTTGTCAGCTATTGCTTGTGGTCTTTTGTCTAAACCCAATTTCCTTATTTTAGATGCTGGTGAAACCCCTAATTGAGAACACACATTGTCCACTTTTTCCCAATTTTCACTCTCAGGAATAAAGTCCTCACAATTATCCCCTGTTCTATCATTTGCTAATACAAATATTTTTTTGTAGCATGTAGGACACAAGGACTTACCAGGGACTAGCAGTAAATTGTAGTTGGTTTTTTTACACATGTGTTCAGGAAGTATTTCCCTTAGTCCTTTTGTGATTGCCTTTTTATGTATTTGTAAAGGTTCACTGCAATACCGGCCAAATATGTATATGATGATATTTAATAAGATACTTAATCTCATGGTACTTACATACAGACTTAACATCACTAGAAACTCTAGTAAATGTTAGCCGCTGCTGTTCTAAACCAAACGCACATATTTTCTTCAATTCCTGTTGCTGCACTGAACCATAAACATATTTGTGGCATTGTTCATTTGTTAAATGTCCTATCGAACACTCTTTCTCCATACCGAAAAACAAAAAACACTCATGGAAACACAAACCACCCTTCCCATACCAGAGCTGCTGGCAGACTAACAGGATGGAATGAATACTAGACTATACTATAGGCCATTCGGAATAAAGTGAGCACTAAAGATTTAACCTTTGAAAAAAAATCACTAGCCGTTACTGCATATAAGCCAACATTAACAACAGTTACATTTTTGTTTGTATGGTTGGTAGCGAATTACTGCATGTAGTCCCGTTTATTTTCTTATTTGAATACAGCAAATGTGAAACAACATCAATTGCAAACGACCTCTCTGTATTTAATATACTTTAAAATATTTATTTAAGTTCTTACTGACATACCTACTGACTGTACAATTCTATTTAATCAGCGGCAGTACAAAGCGACGCAACCAAGTCGATTATCGTTGGCACACGGCGCTATTGCTTCGCGCCGCACAGATAGTTTAAAATTTCACCGACAGATGGCATCAGAGTTAGGTTTTCGCCGCATTGCGTCATTCAGTTTGTTTTTCCGTTGTGTAATGAATATGGGTTTCTGATAAACACATTCAACGTAGTCGTTCACTGCAGTATGTTGAACGGAATTTTAATTCTTGAGTTGCGTGTGTCGTGTGTTTTTTTAGTGACGGTTTTAATTTAAAAGTTCGAATATACTGTGCATGGATTTACGAGATTCGTAACGGTAATTACTGCCAGCCTAAAAACAACATACTTTTTATTTTACATGTTAAGAAAATACGTTAATTATTGTTTCTGAAGTGCGTCGTCGTTGTTCGTGGCAGTAGAACTGAACGAAACTTGAATTATTGAATAGCGTGTGTCATGTCTGTTGTAGTGGCGGTTTTGCGTTACAAATTCAAATAAAATATGCCCTCATTTACGAGATGCG
>PNEQ01003660.1:55346-74098 GCA_003012365.1 Medauroidea extradentata | reverse complement strand
ATTGAAACCATTAATTTACAGTTATATTAATATTAGAAGTAAGTAACTAGTAGCAGAAAATAATTAATATCTATGTACTATTTCTGCTGCTGCTACTTCTACTACTACATGCACGAATTAAAAATAATTCATAAATTAACTACACACTTGGAAACATTACAAATTTGTTCATAGATTATAAATTTCGCATTCTTGTCGATGTCAAATTTCTTTTGTCCCGACTACTTTAACTGGCCACGTGTTAAATTTCGACAACACGTCACTGTTAGTTGTTGCCATTTATACTTTTACATGCACAATTTGCGTGCTCTCATAATAGTTACTAAATGCACAAAATATTTTTCGTTACATGTAATCGTTCCATTTGCAAGTTCCCAGTTCGTTTTCCTATTCATCGGTACCATCGCTGTCTCTCCCAAGAAATACAATGCGATTGTTATTGAATGATATGAATTATTTTGATTAAATTAGTTAAACTGGATATTGTTTGTATAACTATGGCACATGTACATTTGCTAATAACCAACGGTTGTTGTACTAACATTTTCTGAACATTCTACCAATGAATAAAATACTACAATAAACCATATCCTATTTCAACAATTTTAGTTGTTCGAATTCTACCTTGTGTTCAAAAGAAAACGCGAATTTTTTAGGTGTCTATAAATTAATCTTACAATGATGCTAAAACTAGGTATTTGTCACTTTCTTCACGATAATTTGACATGTCCTTTGAATAAAATTTTAGTTTACAATTTGTATAAAGCACTACTAAAACCTGACTGATTATTATAATTTGTAAATTTGGTAAATCAGTTAATACTAAAAAAAAAAAAAAAAAATGGCCGCACAATTTAAAACTTTGAAGTTTATATTAATACTTCACAGCACATGCAGTTTTCTACATGCAGTCACTAAACGTTAATAATAAAGTGCGCGCAGGAGTACCATTATTTGAAGTGTATATAGAAACGCGAAGCAGATATTATTGTGATTCAAATAAGTAATTGCCAACTACAATTCATAAACAAAAGGAATTAACAACTGCAGTCAACTTGCTGTTGAACAATGTACATATGGCACTGTTAACGCCTCCCCCTCATATCGTCCCTTGCTAAGCGACACAATATGGAAGTATAGCGCCTAAGGTGCTGACAAGAGGGTCACTTGTGTTTACGACAGTTCCGAGAGCTCAAGGCTACCTCTCCGCCCCAACCGCCAAGCCTACAAGTCAATACTGTGCTCTCTGTCGCTTTCTAATCTGCATCTAGATCTGACAACAGCGCTCAGCGTATCATCTGCCTCTGAACTTGTACAGCTCGGCACGGCCCGTGGGAAACCACTTGTGGGAGTGAGATAGCAGTGTGAAAGAGAGACGGAGCGTTATCTGTTGTTCGCGCCAGTCTACCATGTACAACTAGCGCTGCGGCCGGAATCCGGTTACTCGACTGGCTGCAGAGCAGGCTTAAGCAGATTTTGCTTGAAACATGGGCTTGATTACGAACTTGACATGATATCGCCATGATGTGACACCCAAAAAAGCTGGCTTCATATATGTCCATTCATTTCTACGGGCATGGCCAGTCGGTGGTCTTTTGTTATTGTGTAAACTATGATGTCCAGCATCACCGGTCACGTGATTGTGTGTTGAAAGTGGAGCTGTTGACGTGTACAGCAAACGACCAAAGAGGTGGCAGGAGTAAAGTTTTGGTGAAAGTACCGTTGCGCGTTGTGTCTGTCATTTCAGGTTGGGAGAGGTGTACTGTTGGTCTGCTGAGGACGGTTTCCCACTTTTGGGATAGTTAACGATGGGGAGTAAGTATTTGTTTAATTTTTCTGTTGTTTTATGCATTATTATATATCTAGACATTAAATACACGGACGGTTTATTTTTCGAACTGAATGTCAGGAACTGTAGTGCAGTAAACGTATGTTGTATCCATGTGGGTGAATGTAGTGCAGAACTTATAAGATATTGGGAATAATAACTGTAATTTATTTTGTAATTGAAGTAGATCATGTAAAGAAATCTGGTAATTTTAAAGGTAAAAATATGATTTTACTGTGTAATTGTATGTGGTAATATATGTTACGTTTGTTTACAGTTAAATTTCTGGAAGTCATAAAGCCCTTCTGCAGTATTTTACCAGAAATCGCGAAACCAGAGAGGAAGGTAAATATATACGCCTTTAAAAATAGGTTAAGTGTATCCTGCAGCATTGGTACTGTAGCCTAATTCAGCATAGGTAATTTTTTGACATATGGTTATATTAGCTGAATTGGCTCAGTGTGAGTTTGGGTTGGATTACAAGTATTGGCTTGGATTCTTCTCCGAGTTGGATAAAGTCTCTGCCTCAGTTGTAGACTCATGTCTGAGCTGGTGGTGCAGGTAGCGATACAGCACTTTAGTGACCCATGTGATGTACGCGACGACTCTGGTGCTGACAGTGGAAATGCCTAATGCAAAGCTGTTTGGTCAGAGGTTGGCCAACTGTCATGTTTGAAGTAGGCTACGGACAGGTTCGACTGCACCCTCTTTCTGCATCTGACATGTATACAGGATACAAAAATGAGACGTGCAGTGTATGAAAATAGATGGACATTATGCAAAATAATTAGTTTATTTTCCAGCGAACATACAAGAATTTTGCATAATGAGTTTAATACAGTTTCCTTTTTGTCGTTATGTTTCTCGTGTCATTCAAGTGTTAATTTTATGTTTGGTAACGTTGACACAGGCTAGTTCACATGTTCATAGTTTTTAAAATAGTAACAGAACTCCAAACTAATATCCAGTGGTGATTATATGGAAGTTTTTTTTTATCAGAAGCAAGTGTATAATTACTTGACGGAATACAAATTATCAGCCAAAGTTGTCAAGTTGTAAGCTACTAATGTATACCATGTGAAGTACAGACCATTTGCACCAACCAAGGCAGTTGCAATGTGCTTGTAACTTTTGTAATGATAGGAAAATACCACGTAACACAGTTTGATAGCTCGGACATGCATAAGTAGTTGTGGCAAGGTCTCTAATTTACCTAGAGTCTACCACACCGTATAGAAGTTTGATCTTAGTTTAATAGTTATTGTCAACTTTGAAGGTTTCAATTCAGGTAAATTAAAATTTGTGGGACGATAGCTCAAAGGAATATTTTGGGATCCGTTGTACCAGAAAATTTTTGTTAGGTAAAAAATTGACACATTTTTAGTAATTTTAATTGTAATGCATTTCCAAAATAATGTAATTTGTGTGACTGCAGACTTGTAGCGCAGTGTTTGTGTTCAACTTTTAAATTAGTATTGGTAGTATGTCAACAGTTGACCTACAGGTTTTTAATGCTGCACAGTTGGCTGCCATGCTTAGTGAAGTGGTTGGTACATACCAAGGTGGTGCCAGTCAAGATGTTCATACCTTACCTGATCTACAACCAACTAATCTTTAGTTAAATGAACTGCAAAGTATAGCTATTAGCAGATAAAATATTTTAACACTAGCAGAATATAATTACAGTACAACAGTATTTTATATATATTTTTGATCCGCTGGGAGCAGTGGCGGCCCCGGACTCAGGCAGCATGTCAACACTGCATTTCTTGAAACGGTGCAGTTGAGTGTGTCAGATTTTTATGTAATAAAATAGAATTTTGCAATATATTTTTTGTTTGAAGGATTTTGTTACATTTAGTATGATACTTACATGAATTTTATTTCTACTTTTGACAATTGTCTTCAGTTGACAACATTGATGAAGTGAAATATGTTATGTTACGTAGCCTAATAGAAAAGTCCCGAATACGTACAGAATCATTGAGATGCTGTAGTTAATGTTACAAGAAGCTCTGGGAGTCATTGCCCGGGGTTCCTCAAGTGGTGGGGCCTACCCCTGTCTGTATCACATATTAAACTGATGAGAGTTTAATCTAAGACTATTATCCTACATGTGAATAATTAAATTGCTTGACAGCAGTGGCCTGCCATGGAAAGATAGAAGTAAAGTGGTGGAAAATGGGACAAACTATGAAAGACCTTCTGCAGTGCTTAGGGTTTTGAAATTTCCAGAAAAATTGGTGATATAGGCCTAAAAAAATTAGGGTTTTTTTTATCCAAATAATCTGAAAAAATTGGAACAATTTTTTTAAAATCATTGTGAAATTGTACTGAACCTGTGGTGACAAATTAATATGTAGTAACTTATATGAGTTAATTAAAATAAGGAGAAAAGCAGAGATCTGGCCTACCTGATTCATTCTGAATGTTTACTTACTAGCAAGGTGTAGGAATGTGGAAAGAAGGCCAACATGAGAACTTTACAGTTTTAAGATAAGGGGAACTACAGAAGAATCACATTATTGTAATTTAAGTAACTTGTTTACTAGTAATCAGAAATACACACAAACCATTAAGTTGTTACCGAACACCTTGCAAACAGCATCAGTGTCAAATTTCACATGTCAATTATGGGTCTGAAAAAAAAAACTGCAATTTCATAAAGTTGATAAACATAAAACAACGGCAAAGTACACCACTCAGCCAGTTGATACAAGCAGCAAGATAATTAATAATTATCTTAGGGTGTTACTTGCAAATTTGAACTACAAAGGTTTTTTGTTGTAATTGAAACGTTTTCCTGCCAGAGATTGTAAATTTTGTATGAGTATGTGTTTAACAACTATTTCTGTTTAATCAATGTGCATATTGTTTATTTTACTGTACCAACTTTATTGTTGTTCTTTTGAAACATTGTGTTACATTTACTAATTATTTAATTTTCGTGGTACTGGTAGGGTGCTATGTGTATAGGCAGATAGGTTCGCATGTAAATACATTTAACATACAGATTTGTAATTCAGAAATTGTAAGATTATTTTTATTGCATATTTTTTTTATTTTCCATAATTTTTTACCTTGTTGAAAATATCCAATTTTTCCCATTTTCACATCAAAGGGGAAAAAAACAATTTTCCCTGTTTCTTTCCCAAATTTGCCGGGTTTTTTCCGAAGCTTCAGAACCCTAGCAGTGCTTTATATAGGTAATGTCTTTGAATGTTTCATGCAATGGGACAGAATGACCAGCTGTATTATTGTGGACATACTTGCAATGGCGTATGTCCACAATAATACGGATTGTCTTAATGTAGATACTGTACAACGAACAGCCTATAGCATGAAGTATTCCAAACTTCTGTTTAGTGAAGGTGTAGGCCTACCTAATTTATTTCACCTTTAATATTGAAATTGTTACTTTATCGACAAAGCTTCTGTTACTACTCGTCTGTTTGGTCTGGTTAGCATTCGTCCAGGTAAGAGATGAGTTGGCATGATTTTAATATGCAGTTTGCAAGTGGGTGTAGTGGAAGGCTTATTGTTTGGTTTTAAGGACGTTTTATGGCCTTAATTTTTGTCCAGTGCTATAGATGAGTTGGAAAGCAGTATAATGTTCGTGGTATTGGGTGGCTTAGGTCTACTTCAAATGGAAAGAAATAAAAGTGAAAGAAAATGCAATCAGGATCTAACCATCACGAGGGCGGGGTTGACCGGCTCATCTGGTGCGGTATCGCCTATACCGCAAGACACTGGCACGGCACCATTTTTTTAAAATCTATGCTAATAAATGTGTCTTTAATATCGTTGTTTAAGGGAAAAAAAGAGTTTAAAAGTATGCTTCTCCATTTTTGTTTCCTAGGTATCGTGCTTAGAAGCACGATTTTTGGGCACCGCAAAATGGCTAAAACTTTTTTTTTATTTCAGACTTCTGTCACGTAAAAATACCAACCGGGATCGTAAAACAAAAATATAGAAGATCACGCTAGACTTTACTATGCACTTTCTATAAATAAAAAAAGTAGGGTCACTGTTTAATTTCATAGGAAATAGCCAATGCTCGAAACACTGCACGCTGTTTTCAGGCTCCGCACATAAAGGTGACACGGTTGTTGATGCACGAACCAGTTTAGCTCTTATCGTCTGCCTGTTTCCGTACTTCAAACATGGTATCTAGTCCCTGCTGTGCAGGGCTCTGAGGCGTGACAGTTTATTTGTTACTTTTTTTATATCCTGAGAAAGAAAGTTTGAAATTTGCGATTATATCATGAATTCTATTTATTTTGCGCTACAGTACAAATATCACAGTTGAACTTTTAATGTATATTTGGGATGCAATCAAACAAATTTTTTAATATTCTTAATTTGCAGGACTGATGGTGGCCTAAATACACATTAAAAGTTCCACTGCAATGCTTGTACTCTAGCTTAAGGTAAATATAATTTTCACTATAATCACTAATTTTACACTTTTCTTCTAGGAATTTAAAGGAACAAAGAAAAAGGCAGCTTGGGCAAAGGTTGAAGAAACTTTACTAAAATATCAATAGGTTCTGGACTTTCACCTGTACATATTTTCCATTTGTAGAATTAGCATTGGGTATTTGTTAGTCAACCTTATCATCAAATGTTTAATCATGTATGTTCGTTGTATTGCACTGCACTTGCAGAGCACAAGGTAGGCTACAAATGATAACCTATTAATTATGTCAATAATCACACTTTTAAATACACATGTTTTGAACGTTTCCATGTAATTGTGCACCACACATTTTTGTTGTAGGTGAAGGTTGGCAGAATCTCAAATTGTTGAAGTCTTGGCATGAATAACTTTTGATTTTAAACAATTTCTTTAAGGAAAGGGTATCTTGGAATTTTCATATGGAATGAAATTAATCTGATGGTTTGAAAGTTAACCATTGGGGTGCAACGTAACCTCACATTACAGTGCTATAACATATTGGCTCAGTTTTAGAAAACTATTCTCAAGTAAAGCTTTTATAAAGAGTGTCCAAAACAACTGCATAATAAGCTTACCACACAAAACCTGGGCTACATAGGATATGAAGATGTTGTATAATGACATCTTACATGCACAGTGTAGGAACATAGCACTGTTGTTAGTCCCATCTTGCGCTCCACAAATATCTTGCTTGTTATTACAGTTCTGACTTGCATGTTATGGGTTCTATGTTTACGTGACATAACATGCATGAAGTAATACCTTTATATGAAGCGCAAAGGGGGACTTCCTCCATGCAGTTTTACCACATTGTACACGTAAACTGTGGTCGTACAACATTTTGCCACTTTTCTGTCAGTACTTTAGTCTAGGATTTGTGTAGCGTGCTTATTATGCGGTTGTTTCTGGAGGACATCCTGTATATATCATGCAGTGGTTACGTTTTACTGGAATAGCCGTTGGATCACACTTCTACCAATACAAAAACAATCTATCCATGCTTGTTTCACGTATAGTAGTCATATGTTTAGCAAACATACCCAAGATGCTCACAAGAACACACAACTTTATCATACATTTATGTCTGTACACGGTACAGAAAGGATATGTACGTTGTGAGAAATCGTCTTGACTGAGGTTGTGTAGTACCTTATGTATGTTTACGGACAGTAAGTTTTGAGGTTTAAATTCCAGGCCAGTGATGACTGGGGGCTAAGGTTATGCAAATTGCCTACGTGCAAAAACAGCAGTGTTGGCAATAAACAAAATAATTAAGTTTTTTTTTTTGTCACCGGGCATCAAAATAGACCTGCTGTCATGTCAATCTACTCATCAGTTTCCTGTTATGTTCACAGATCCAGTTCAGAGAAAAAGTACTATGGACTGCAATTACATTATTCATTTTCCTCGTCTGCTGTCAGGTGAGTGGGTATCTTTGCAGTATAAATAATTTCTATTTGTTATTTTGTACAGTTTTTATAATGTTTTTATTTTTAATGCAATTACAGTACAGTATTCATATGAGAGGAAGTTGAGGACACGTTTGAGACAGATGTTTGTATGCTGATGGTTAATTTTTCCAAATGTTTAAAGTCCACTTTTTGTGAGGTAGAAGTGAAAGCTTCAATTCTATAACTTTTGAACATCAAAGTTGGATTTATAGTAAAAATATTTACATCTGTTATATCAGTGTAGTTAGTGAAAAGTGCAATATCCAGAAATAATTAATTTAAAAATAATTTCTACATTAAAATTTCAATTTTCCAAGTGTTCAGTGTAGAGAATCAATTTTGTGGCAAACATCAGCAACTTAACAGTATTGTGACTTTAATTAAGGGAGTTTAATTTATATTTAGAATAAAAGTTTACTAGGTTAATGTTATTATCCACAAGATTTCATTATTCAGAATTTTATATTTTATACTTTTTTTACATTATCCCCTTTACATTACTGGTAGTGTGGATAGTTAGGCAAAAAACTCCCCTTGAATGTGGATGTTCTGAAATTTAAATCAGAGTTGAATATTTTGATTCAGCTTGCAAAATTTTGAACACATTAATTTTGCAATTTGTTTAAATGTAAGTTTTGAGAATTGTAAAATCACATCTACACTACATAATTTGATTATATAAGGATAGTTAACAGTGAGAGTAGAATATAGTGACTTGTGTTAATGAGTTTAGTAATGTATGGCTTTCTCTGAAGTTGTATGTGTAAATGTAGATTCCTAATCGTATCCAAATTGTAATGACGTATCTTTCAGTCTCCAGATACTTATTCATGGTTACATTTCATGTTTCTCTGTTAATTGTTTTGCTTGGACTGTATTGGCATACCCATCTGCCGCTATTTAAGTCTACTCACACAGTGCCTAGTTTCTGTTATATCCGTTGGGCATATTAGATTCAGTATCAGTTTTTGTATAAGAAGTGGTTGGTTCCTCCTTGTAATGTATTCACATGATACCTAACAAAGCCTCAGAGAACGTTAAGAAACACTGCCAGTGCAGCAGTGTTTGGTTTCATCAATTTGCATTGCGAACATGTGCGGCTGAGAAAATTGTGTAGTAGGTAGGGATTTTTAGGGGGAACAGTACTTGCCATTTAGAAATTATGGAACTTGTGTGTTTAATGTGGTCTACAAATTTTCTATAATGTTTTATGCTTCAAAAAGGCAGAGAGAATAGTTTCTTACATTATATACAGTTGGCATTGCTTGACGTATGCCTGTGTCCATCTGAAAGAAATGAAATGACTTTCTTCCTCCAGAATGTTACTAGTCAAAAACTAAGAATGGTAGTGAAGCGTATGTCTGTTTGGTAATGCTCAAGAAGGTAATATTTGTGCAATGTTAGGTGGGAAATTGTAATGCAGCCTATTGAATGGAACTTAGAGTGAAATTGAATATTTCAAGATAGCAGGTACTGGTCCCCCTTAACCACTATTGTAATGAAATAGGCATCAGATTAGGGGAAAATAATGTGAAAAATAAGTGGAAATGGTGGACTAAACATTGGCTGCAGAATCAAAATAAAGGATGTGGTTATGTTAGCCTAGCAATGCTTCGGAACAAATGAAGGTTAGTTTACTCAAGTTAATTTGTGATGGCGATGCCATCTTAAATAGAATCAGTCGTACAATGTTACGGTCATGTGATCAACACTAAGTGGCCTTGGGTACAAAGCAAACAGAAAAATAGTGCACATTCTACTATGTTCCTGGGTAAGCTTCAGGGTATAAAAACTGCCCTGCCCAAAGATAGACCCCTTAGAAGGGTGCAGGAATATGGCCCACACTGAAGCAGAAACTTTAACAGAAAATGGAGTCGGGAGTCGATAGCTATGGTTACCGACTCCAAAGCCCTGCCTGCAACAGTATCATTAAGCATAATGTCGTATATATTTGAATTAATTTTGTTTTTACACTGTAGGTGGTTAAAATATAGGCGTAGTCTGGTCTGTACAACTTTGCGCTGAATGTTTTTTTTATGGTTGTGATAGGATGGTACCATTTTATTCAGAAGATATTTGACTATTAATTTTCCACTACACCCCTGATGTACAAATTCTTAGCTTCCAGGCCTAAGTAGTAATATTTGTTTTAGAGTAAAAATAAAAAAAAATGTATCAAAATAAAACCGAATTAATGCATATGTTCTTTAAAATTTTTCCACTAAATTTTTTTTACGTATTTAATTCAATTAGTAAACAGTGGGAGAAAAAAAAAGAGTATGTTAATTTTTCTCTCTTGTTGTTTATGAATTGCATTTAACAAGTAATGCAAATTTAGTGCAAAAAATGTTAAAGAATGTAAAAATTAAATTAGTTGTATCTGAAAATTTTTTTTTAAATTTTATAACAAATATTACAACTTAAAAACCAGGTATTTGTAAATCAGGGGTAGCATATAGGGAAATCTTAAATGAAAATAAGTATTAAAAAAAACTAGGTTTTTAATCCAGTAGCAGATATCCAAACTTAAGCAAAAAAAACATCACTTGAAACGTAAACTTCTTTTTTGTGATAGTTGGTTATTTTAGGTTTTTCAACAACAGTGATGTTACGATGCTTTCCTCGGGAACTATGAACAGTCGTAAAACTGGGCTTCTATGTTCTTTTCAGAGTTTTATTTTGCAGAATATTAGGTGCTCTATTTTCTTCTGCAGTGGTAATGTGAAGCGACCAACCAGCAATTGACTTTGGGCCCTGTCACTGGCAGTGTGTATCTCTGTTGCCACTTTAATATATCAAGCACGAAGCAAGTTATGTAGCAACCGTAACTCAGTCAGCATTGTCTTGCTAACTGGGCAGGTCAGCCTGCGTGTGTGCAATACAGTATAATATCAGAATTGTGTTTCTGGTGTTTGTCATTTGTTAAAAGATGAGCAGCTGTAACAAATACTGCAGAGGAAGATGTCCCAGTAGCCAAAGGTTTTATCATGTCAATGCTATCCTTGTTAAGTATTATCAGTGGAAACTTTTTTTTAAGGCATTGCCTATGTGCCGGAGAACACAGAAGTGACGGAGCTTAAGAGGCTTATACACCTGACACATGAATGATGTAGATTGCTGCACCTATTTTTTCTATGGGGAAACAAGTAAACATATTCACAATATGTTTGTTTACGGATGGAATGCAAGGTTTTAACTAGGCTTCTATCATTTAAAAAATGCAACATGTTCTTGGGGCCCTTCAAAATGGCTAATAACTGCTTTTTTAGAACAGCTGTAACTGGGAAAATACCACCCAGATTGGTAAAATTCAACATTGGAAGCATATGGAGGACTTTACTACAAACTTTCCACAAATAAAATTTTAGGGTCACCGCTTTAAGTCCCATAGGAAAATTAATAGTACAAAAACATTGCATGCCAGTTTGACACGCCGCGAATAAAAGTGATGCTGTTACTGTCGGGTGTGGAAAGCTGAACCTCATAGCTTCACTGTCTCCGCATATCAAAACGAGGAAAATTACATCCAGTGCATAGCTGTGTTAATAATGGCCTTGAAGCGACCATCGAATGGTACATTGTTACTATGAGCATAGATTCCTGCCAGTCCACTTTTACTATTTGACGTTAAGCTGTGACCAGGTGAAAATCTGTAGTAAAGTTCAGTGCCTATTTCTGTCTTTAAGTTTCACATAAATCCAGTTAGTACATTTTGAAGTACAGCAGCCTGAAAAGGTTGTTTCTAGCTATGTTAGATATTTTGAAATACAGTGTTTATAATGAGCATCTGTGTTTTGACAGTAACATTGTCTTTTTCCGAAGTGTGTTTTCTTTTTGTACCTGGTCCAATGGGCACTTGTGCAGAAGTTTCACATAAAAAAATGTGTTTACGAACACACTGCCACACATTTGAAGCTTGTGGTATGTGGCACCCTAAATAGTCAGTTGTGTAGACTGTTAGTTTTAAATGAGATGTGGCAGTTCAAATACCCAGATACTCAGAACTTACAGGGTAATTATGGGGGTGAGTTAAGGTGCTTGCCCACTGGCACGAATCGAAGAGGTGCAATTTTTTCCATGGAGATAAGTTCAGCATTATGAAATGAGTGGCTGCCCATTGCAGGAGAGGCGAAGGGAAGCGAAGAGAGCAGAAGAGACTATTGCCGCGCGAGTTCTTCAGAGAGGAAGAGAGCACCAATTTGCCAGCCTCCTCGCCTCTCTTCGCGCAAGTGGGCTGGTAGTAGGAAAAGCATGCGGCCTCCTCAGCAGCTTTCAGCCCTCAGTTGTATTGCTTGTCGTCTCGCTTCTCTTCTCTTCGCACCTCTATTCTTTGCCCCAGTGGGCGGACAACTGGGAGCCTGGCTTGGCCTCTGTTCTTTTCGCTTGCTTTCTCTTCGCTTCGAGCCAGTGGGCGAACACCTTAACAGAACTATTAGCACTTGAGTACATTGTTTCTTGTAACCATTCAAAATTCAGCCGGGGCGTCTTCAGACCTCTTGCCTCCCAACAAGGCGATCTGGGCTCGATTCCCCAGATTTTCGCATGTGGGAATCGTGCTGGAGGATGCCGCTGGTTGCCGGGTTTTCTCTGTGATCTCCCGTTTCCCCTGCTCATTCATTCTGACACTGCTCCATACTCGCATCACGTCACCCCCACCAGCGCTTAAGACCTCGATGTTAAGCGCTGACCAAAATATCTTCACTCGCTCAAAGTACAGCCTTTAAAATATCAGAGCGAGTAAAATTACTAGGTTTTCTGTAAAATTAGTTTTTAAGGTGCCATGGTATATCCACAAGCAAATAATAGGAAATCTATTGCATTTATAGTCCAATTGTTATGTTTTGTTATGTAAATGTGATGGTTTTACATTTGACATCTGTTGTTTTATCAGCATCACTTTGATTTTTTTTGTTAAGGAGCTTGAATGTGGTAGCTCGTCGAGATCACGTTACCATTAACACTAGCATGCATTTGGTAAACTTGTTCATAGATTCCACTGTTTGGCATAATGAGCTCCGACTCGGCAGATCCATTCTACTGGATAAGAGTGATTCTGGCCTCCAATCGAGGAACGCTCATGGAGCTGGGTATATCGCCCATTGTGACGTCTGGATTGATCATGCAGCTGCTTGCGGGAGCTAAAATTATTGAAGTTGGTGACACGCCAAAGGATAGAGCGCTTTTCAACGGTGCCCAAAAATGTGAGTTTATAGTTCCCTTTGTCTGTTTCCTGATATTGTGGGTTCTGTAAGTAAAGAACTTAATATTGGTAGACTGCTATTTTGATAAAAAATAAATTAAAAACTGTGAGGGTTGAATTCATGGTTAGAGGCTTGTTTGGCAAGTAAGTAGTATTTCATGAAGTATTGCTACTTCAAGCATTATACCTCATTTGAGCAATGAATTTATACATGGCTACTTGATAACATTATACTTCTTGAAGCTACACTTATTTCTCAAAGTATCAAATGAATGAAGTAATTTTACAATATATACCATTAGACACAATTGAAATCCTTTTTACTTTTTTAAATGAAACAACAGAGACACGAATATGTTTATTTAATGTATTCACAAATATTTTATTCTAGGACTGTAAGTTTTCTGTGAAATAAAAATATTCACAATGATCAACTTGCTAGAAAAAAAGTGTTTTGCGTGAAAATGTGTTCATATTTGCAGATACAAATATTCTGTTTAATTTGATTTGCAATATAGGATGCCCATAATATTTAAATAAACTTGATAAATGCTGCTTTATTGTTGAACATATTTTGCTTACCAGTGGACAACATAACTTCGTATAGTACAGGTGCCAGCTGGGTTTTTTAAGTACATTTTGGATTTTGTGAATGAAGTGATAATGACTGATCTTTTGTACCATGATTTAATATTTTAATTTATAGTAATTTTTTTTCTGCCTCAGAGCTGACAAGCAGTTCTTTGTACACATCACACTAAGTGGAATGTTTTTTAGATATAAGTTACGCAGATGTACATTTACTTCAATGAAATTAATACATTTCTTTATAAAAGTATCGTTGGTCCTACCAGTATGGTTGTTGTATAGAAATGTAATGCTCTTTTAGTGGAGATTATGAATATCTGCTTGATCACATCTCATTATGCTATTACAGTAGTACGGTATACATAGGGCAGTAACATATTAGCTTGATGCATATTCCTTGTGGTAATTTTTGTAAATTGGGTAGGCATACGTGTAAAAGTTACAAAAAGTCTGGTTTCTATGTAGTGATTATTTTTAAGCTATGACAATTATTTGTGTCTCAATATTATAGGCAGTATTTAAGGGTGTTCAAGTGCGGTAAATCAATATTTTATATTTCTATGAAATAGTGTTAGTTTTCTAGACGATACTTGTGAGTACAGTTTCCCCTTACACAACAATTTTAGTTTTAATAATTTTCTCATAACGGTGCGACAAAGCCAAAATTGTTCTGCTGCCATGCAAATAGTGAAAACCAATTGACTGGTGTAAGTGAAATAATTCACAGTGAAATAACATGCCAGTGGGCTACATAGTAAAACATTTTTAAAACATCCCGTGAACTACTTTTGTATTAAAAAAAATTGCTGAATTTTTAACTTGTTTGCTTTACATTTGCAATTTTTTTAAAAATTCAAAATATTACATTCTGGTCTTGTAAATACTTTATTGCATAGCTCATGGGATGTAATATCACAGTGAATTATTTTTTTCAAGTAGGTCAGTTGGTTTTCACTATTTTCATGGCAGCAGAACAGGCAAATGTTGACTTTGTTGCACCGTTATGTGAAAACTATGAAAACTAAAATTGTTTTGTAAGAGGAAACTGTACTCACAAGTATCATCTACAAAACTAACACTATTTCATAGAAATATAAAATTATGAGTTTATCGCACTTGAACACCAGGAGGCTACTTAGCAGAACAAAGATAGGGATCCACATGTTAAATTACGTCCAGTGAGGCTTCGTCACTTTCAACTGTATATCTCTTTCAGACAAATACCATTTCTGCATTGAGATAAAGAAAGTGCTGTATAGATCTGAATCCAATAGAATCAATTTAGATTACCACCACCAAGTACAACTTAGTATTTTCAGGAAAAATAATTCATCAATCTCTAGTGACAGAATGAAAATGTTAATGTTAAAAACGACTTTGGCTGTGCCAAAATAGTGTTCAGATACAGTAGAATCCCAGTTTAACAAAATGTCCCAGAGCCCGTAAATATTTACTCAAAATCAATGTTTCATTACATCAGACTTCTTTATATTTTTCAACAAAAAAATCAAATCCTCATGCCTTTTTACATCAAACTTAAGGTAAATTTAAAAAAATATCTATGTATTAGCAATAACAACATACCACAGTTACCTTCAGTTGGTAAGCCACAGCTGGAAAAGAAAAATGTCAGGTGAAAAAACTTCCAGAGGAATGCACGTGGAGTGTGCACTGGGTAAATTAGACTGTGCGCACGCCATCAGCATGTGAGAGTGATGACTAACGCATTGTTTTTTATCTTACCGTCGCTCTCCTGCTCCTGCAACAATACTGTTTAGAAAATCCCTAGAAAAAATTTTGTAATGAAAACTTTTTATGATTCTATAGGCCGCAGTGATAAAATAATAAATACAGACATGTGGCTGTGACAAATTTAGCTTTTAGACGCTGAGCTCTGCTCATTCAACAAACTGATCACAGCTCTGTAAAAATACTTTTGCACTTGAGTGTTTTTTTTTTAACATCTACAAGACACATTATTTATGTTTATGAGAATAAGTAAATTGTAAAAAGTCTGCATAGTAACATAATTGCGTATTTTTGATAATAGGTACTTTGGTTTTATTATGATAAGTGAGAGAAAATAAACACGTTGGACACCAATGCACTCTATCAGTGATAGTACTGATTGGTCACGAGGAGGCATCTACGCGTATGCTTGTTATGCAACACAGCGTCGCTTGCTCGGCCACGTGCACTCAACTCAAGTCACTTCCTCTGGCAAAGTTTTCAACATATTTTAACAATTATTTAAATTCCTTTTCTCAACATATGATTTGACTGTCTGCTGAGAAATAAGTTTTACTTTGGCTAGTTGAAGTATTTTTAATAGATTAACATTGAAATATCAAAGTTCTTCATTTTTAATAATTTTTTGTGTATTTTTTGAAGGTGCCTAAAATCCTTTCACTATATCAATGTTTTTGTTATTCCGGAGTTTGTTAAATTTGGTGCTCTACTGTAGTTTATTTACAATGAACTTAATATAAGACTGGTTATTGGTTGGTATCTTTGATAACTTTTATTAGGTTGATCGTCTACTTTGCTTTTACTGCTGTTATCGTACTTTGCATTCTTAACTGTACCACTGCTGACATCTGATAAAGATTGTGGGAACTATTGTTCACGAGACAGTGCTCATGTGGCTAATAGTCTAGACGAAGCCATTCACAATTGTAAAATTTTTAATAGTGTTTTTATGTCGCTTCTAGAGAAATTTAACTGTAACAAGAAATTAATTAAAACCTGTCATGTTCAGTTGGTAAAAATCACATAAAAGTTGGCGAGACAAATTTTAGGTGTTACGTTAGGCATTCCATGGAAACAATGGAACTTATTTGGGAGTGTGAATGTGTAATATGTAATAGTACTGATTAGATGTAGTAATTCATGAAACATTACCTGAATGATAAGTAGCATGAGTATAAATAGTAATTGTTTCAAGTTTTTCGTAGTCAGCACTGTATTTGACAATACAGATTACTTAGAATTTTGGGGAAGGATAGAATTGGTCAGAATTCATAACAACTTGTATACAGTACGTGAAGTGGTACGGTGTAATGCAGAATGTGTATGGAAATAAAAATGGCAACTTTGAAACGTATGAATGCTGTATTAACGTGTAAAAGTTTACCCGGGAAATGACTGGGAATGTTCTAGAGTGACACGTTTGTACGTACACAGTTATGAATGAAGAGTGACGCAAGTGTATGTGGTGTTGCAGTGTTTGGCATGGTGATCACAGTGGGGCAGGCCATAGTGTATGTAATGACGGGGATGTACGGAGATCCTGCAGAGATCGGGGCTGGAGTGTGTCTTCTGATCATCATCCAGCTCTTTGTGGCTGGGCTGATCGTACTGCTGCTGGACGAGCTCTTGCAGAAGGGCTACGGCTTGGGCTCTGGTATTTCCCTCTTCATCGCCACCAACATCTGCGAGACCATCGTGTGGAAGGCATTTAGCCCGGCCACCGTCAACACTGGTCGCGGCACAGAGTTCGAGGGTGCAGTCATTGCACTCTTCCACCTGCTGGCAACCCGGCAGGACAAGGTCCGGGCACTGCGAGAGGCCTTCTATCGTCAGAACCTGCCCAACCTCATGAATCTTCTGGCCACTGTCCTCGTGTTTGCTATAGTCATATACTTCCAGGTACGTATGTGATGAGCTTTCTGTTCTTACGGTTTTATTACAATCACTAGTGACCTTTAGAGATCGTTAAAGTTACTAAATTGAGTATTTGTTATAGATAAGATTAGTATGACCATGTTACAGTTCTTTATGATTACTATTCAAACTATAGTTTCCTGCTTACATTATAAACATTGTGAATTTTTAAATTACTAATTGGCCACAGTAATTTGTATTTTGTTGATTTCTTTACTGAACAGAGATAGGACATTTTACATGTATGTACATAATTATTAACACATAGTGTGATGTATTGCAGGGATTCCGTGTTGATCTGCCCATCAAGTCTGCAAGGTACCGTGGCCAGTATAGCAGTTACCCCATCAAGCTCTTCTACACTTCCAACATCCCTATTATTCTCCAGTCGGCTCTCGTTTCCAACTTGTACGTCATTTCCCAGGTAAGGGAACTTTGCTACGGTAGCATAACATCTTTGACCATACTGTATGTCATGCTGTGATTACATCATGTAAAATTCAGTTTAGGGTTTTTTTTAACAACTTAGCTAATGCTTGACAACATGCTTTATTATTACCAGTTGCTAAGTATATAAAGCATAAATTAGTACTCTAATGTTTTAAACATTCATTATTTTACTCGAGCAGAAGTAAGTTTGTGTTTGACTCTGCTTAAGGCTCAGGAAAATATTACAGGATTGTTGAAATTTAGCTTGATAGTCTAGCCTACTACATTATGACCTGTGGAAAAAAAAGTGAATCGGGGTGAAACCAAAGATGGGGTTGCATTTATCACACACTTCAAATTTACTTAATCAGAGTTTGAAGAGTGTTGTTTACTCAGTTTTCAGCACTTCAGTTATTGCCAAGGTCATGGCATTTGGAGCATAAGAGCTGAAATTTAAATTATGTAATAGTTTTTGGCCTGATGACTTGTCTGTATGCAGCGGAGTTGCTGATGTTGGTTATATAAAGTGAAGATAACTAAGACATTTGCACATAAGGTAATCATCTGCTGGTTTTAACAAGTTAAATTTTTGAAATAAAAATGACTCACATTTTAGTCTAGCTTACATGACAGTGTTACGCTATTCACGTTTGATACTCAATTTATTTCTGTAATTTAGCTATTAGTTACCAATATTATATGAAACAACTGTGTATAATTTTTCATAGATGGATTTTTGAAAATGCTTGATCTGTGACGTTCAGTACTAGCAAAAAGTTTAGAAATACAGTAAACTCTCACAAATCCGGGGGTCTTGGGGATTTGTGACCTTCGGATTTCTGAAAACCACGGATTTTTGAAATACTGTATTTTCTTTCCATAACAAAAATCTGCAAAATTAAAAAAAAAAAAAAGTTTTATATTCTGTAAGTCCCCGATTTACGTCGTCCTAATAATCGTCGTGGTTTTTAGCAACGTATCCCAGACGTAAATTGAGGACTTACAGGTTTAAGCTAACACTGTTTAAAATAAAATAATTTATAAAAAACGGCACCTCGAACACGTTTGGCAACACTGGCCGGCCAGCTCTGGGCACGGGCAGCCGGCTGCGAGCCGTCAAGTCGTAAACAACCT
>PNEQ01003660.1:23375-45479 GCA_003012365.1 Medauroidea extradentata | reverse complement strand
GTTGCCTGCCTGGTAAGGAAGCCGAAGCCTGCTTTCCCTGACCTTACCTGCCTAACTACCTATTTACCTACCATGGATTTTCTGCCTGGTAAGGAGACCGAAGCCTGCTCTCTCTGACCTTACCTGCTTAACTACCTATTTACCTACCATGGATTGCTGCCTGGTAAGGAGTCCGAAGCCTGCTCTCTCTGACCTTACCTGCCTAACTACCTATTTACCTACCATGGGTTGCTGCCTGGTAAGGAAGCTGAAGCCTGCTCTCCCCGACCTTACCCGCCTAACTATCTATCTACCATTGGTTGCTGCCTGGTAAGGAAGCTGAAGCCTGCTCTCCCAGACCTTACTAGCCTATCTATTTACCAACCATTGGTTGCTGCCTGGTAAGGAGGACGAAGCCTGCTCTCCCCGACCTTACCTGCCTAACTATCTACCATGGGTTGCTGCCTGGTAAGGAGGCCGAAGCCTGCTCTCCCCGGCGTTACCTGCCTAACTATCTACCATGGGTTGCTGCCTGGTAAGGATGCTGAAGCCTGCTCTCCCCGACCTTACCCGCCTAACTATCTATTTATCTACCATGGGTTGCTGCCTGGGAAGGAAGCTGAAGCCTGCTCTCCCCGACCTTACCCTCCTAACTACCTATTTACCTACCGTGGGTTGCTGCCTGGTAAGGAAGCTGAAGCTTGCTCTCCCCGACCTTACCTGCCTAACTATCTATTTACCTACCATTGGTTGCTGCCTGGTAAGGAAGCTGAAGCCTGCTCTCCCCGACCTTACCAGCCTATCTATCTATTTATCTACCATGGGTTGCTGCCTGGTAGGGAGGCCGAAGCCTGCTCTCCCCGACTTTATCCGCAGAAGCCCAAACCACCTTTCCCACGTACTGCCTGGTAAGGAAGCCAAAGCCTGTTCCCCCCTGTTCCATGTACCAAATAGGTTGCTCTAGGAAATTGAGACACCCATTCCTAGCCCTATCGTGAGTGCTTGTGCCACGAGGCATGTAACTATGTCATCTCCACCGGAAGTGGGTTTATTTATGGTCATTTCCGAGGCTCCATGTTAAAAATCACCCGGTCAGTCATAATGCAAACATATTGATTGTACGAACCAATGTGTATCAATACTGTGCAGTGATTGTAAATCGTGTATTGTGAACTTGTTTTTACAAAATAATAACGCCCGTTAAATTGACTTGTTTCTTTATTTTTTGTGAAGTGAACTCGTGTCCGAAAGTGACATTCTAGTGCTAAATATCTCCCAGGAGGAAAAAGCATATATTGAAGCGCGTAAAGTCATAGTTGCTGCTAAATGCCAGTTAGCAGCCACAGCCAGCGCAAACCACCTACCTGTGGAAATTATTCCACCCCCACAACCAGAATTAGGTAAAACTCTTACTGTGGCTCAGCTTTGCCGTCAGTATAAAGGCACAAAAGACAAACCTCCGTGGCAACAAGACAATTTCAGCCGCATCCTTAGGGAGACACAGCGTATGTGCTGCCCCTTTATCAGCCCGATAGACGCCTGAAAAACGTGCGCCTGCACCACATCCCAGGATCCAGCAGTTGAAACGGGAGGCAGCACAGGAACCTAAGCTCCTCTCGGAGCGTAAGCGCTGCTTTTTGCGTGAAATATTTTAGGTGCGTGGACTGTACGCCTAGCCCCTTCCATCTAAGTGAGAATTTTGCGCACCTTGTTCCAAGATTGTATCGTGCATCCTCAGTAGGAAACCACTCCCCTCACCTCAAGACACCTGCAATCTCCTCGCCCCTTCAGGGAAGACTTCTCATGCTGACCCTACTTGCACATATCTCTGAAGGCTACTAAAACTCCCTCATGAGCTAAGTGCGGCAATGTAAAAATGGGATTATATTGTATTTTGATTATAACATTTCAAGTTCCCTAACGTACTCTGTACTGAGATTATGCTACAGTCGAACCTCGATTAAGCATACACTTATTGAACAAAAACATCAATTTAACGAAAGGATTTTTACGAACCTTCAAAAAATAACAAAAAATTTATGACATAATTTTGATAAAATAGAATATATATTGTAATGCAAGTCTACTAAAAATGCTACAACTGACCGCTGTATATACTTATTTCTCCATAGATAAGCTTAAACCATCTGTCGAGAACCAAAAAAAAAAATTTTTAAATTTGTTATCACTTTGGTAGCGAGAATGTCTTAGAGATAAGCATGGTCATGCGAGCAATGCTGTGTTTCGTAACAACAGCGCCTAGATCCTCATCCTAGCGGCTGGCGAGTGAACGAGCATCCAGGTACCGTCTCCACAGCGCGGTGGACAGCACACGAACTATTTCACAGATAGTGCTTCGCGTCTCCGTTAGAATGTGCTGCAGTGAAGCGTGCTCTATTGATTAATATTATTACCGGTATACTGTAGTGTTGTCCAGCAGGTTTATTTTCTGTCGTGCCCTGTGATAAAAGCAGCGAATTTATAACAAATACGTAATTATATTATTTATACAAACTTTTAACTAAATAATTTGTTTCTCAGATATTAAAACGCTCAAGTGCAAAGGAATTTTAGCGAGCAGACCAACAAGTTCGTTGAACGAGTGCGGCTACCTACAAGCTACTATGGCCGCTGCACACGTATTTAATTATTTTACTGTTGTGTCACAAACTTTTAATTCTGTCATCATTGCAATTTTTTAAAACATTTTTTATGGGAATGTCTTGAATTTTGTGGGTGGAGCGGGCGGGAAAGAGGCGGAAATAATGACGGCTAGACGGTGTTAGTCATCATGTCTCACTTGTTGATGGTGTGCAGGCGGCCTAATTTAGAATGTGCGCGCTCTCTGAGCGTTCCACTGGAAGTTTGTTTTCGTCCATTTTTTTCTTTCACAGTTGTGGCTTATGGTAAATGTGTAATGTTATTGCTTTGAGCTAACAGAATTTTTTTAAAAATTACCTTAAATTTCAACGAAATATGCCAGAGGTTTTAACTTATTTTGTGAGGGGAGTGGGGGTGAAAATATATTGTCAGATTTAACAAAACATCGATTTAGAGTAAACATTTTCGGGTTCCGTGGCATTTCGTTTAATTGAGGTTCTACTTACTGTACAGTATTTTTATCTGGCGAGCCCCAAAATACTGCAATGCTAACGTGTACCCCGTCGCAGTCTTGGGTACTCCGGCATATGTTAGTCGCTAATTATTTCACATGGAGGGATTTAGTGCGTTTCAAGGGAAAGCCTTATACATGCAGGTAAGCAGAATTTGCGTGCGCTGTGGGCTAAGTACAATTGTCTGGAGGTATGGCTGCAGTTTATGGCCATGCACTTGCCCTGAAGAGAGCAAGTTAGAATAAGGTCACAGTAAAATCAGTACAGATAGAGTAGGGTGCTGGGGCAAACTGTGTGATAAAGTGCGAATAAATCACAATAAATAGGTTAAGAAACGGAGAAAGTAGGATATTTAGTTAATTTGTTTTCAAATTTGCAAGGAAAGAGGAGATCGCAGTGATGAGAAGTCTTATTGGCTGCCGGCCTCAGCTAGTGGTAGAACAGCACTGCTCGGAAAAATTTGTGCCAGGTGCCTGAGTGTTCCTAGTGACCACTTTGCAGTGTTAGCAACAAGAAATATTGTCTATTGGCCATGGCCAGAGACCACCCCTGGCTGAGTGACACGTCTCTCTGCCATCCCCATCGTCCTTCTTGTGTGTCGGCAGCTGTACCTTTCAAGTCAGGGTGGAGGAAGAGGCACCACTCCCTGTAGTACCTTCAAAGTCTTTGGTTATTTTAGACGTGCCGCCTGAATCTACCGCTGCTAGCTTGACAAGGGCTTAACCGCCTCAACATTCAAATTGTGACACATTCCAGTTACCCTCTCATTCAGTCTTCCACAGCCTGCAAGTTCCAGAAATTGGTTCGCATAATTCACATTTTTCAGCACCTCAGCCCCCCCCGCCAATCTTTGCTGACAAACTGCTTCCTTCCGCGCAACAATTTTCTTAAGAGTCACTCAGCCTGCCGCACTGACGCCCTGACAGCGCAAGTGTTGGTCAGTTGGTCCACGAGCTGGTATTGAATTATTTCCAGCAACGCTAGCATTGTGCTCCCACATCCGCCATCTGTGGGAGCATATTACCCCTCACAAACTACTCCCATTAGTTTTTGGCATGTGTTCTTTCATTTGAACAAGGAGTACTTGCTGCTAGTCTTGGCTGCAAATGGCAGCAATATGTTAGACAAAAAATCGTCAGTTTCATTATTTATTCTTCCATTCTTTACTTCATGCATGTGCTAGATACTGTATTTACCTATGTACCACCTGCACATTTTTTCTGAAAAAACAAAATTAATTAAAAGGAGGGGTCTGGGTCATACCAGGAAATGGCCTTTTTTTGTTTAGATAAAAAGGGCCTTGGAAAGTTGGGTTTATCATACATTACAGACTTCTGGAAGGATTTTTTCAAATGGAAATATAAATGTGAAACCTCTTAATACAGACTGAAAATTGTTTGCACTAAATACACAACACTTGCATTACAGTCAGCCAAGGCAACGGCCACGTGTGCGTACATCTTGGGGTGGTTGTTGGCCCGCTGGGATGTGCCATTCCGTACAGTGCCGAGCTGTGCCAAGACTGTGTGTACCTAGATCCTCTTGCCTGGTCACATGAGTGAGCATCTATATACTTGGAGCTGGGTTTGTGGCAGCGCAGAGAGCCAAATCAGAGTGTGTGTTTAGTTGTTCCACTAGAATGAGCCGTGGTTCAGGGCACTCTGTAAGTACAGACAACTGCTGACAGAGTGTAGTAAATGCTACGGCTGCACAACATTTGCGTGTCGTGCAGCACAGCACAGCGTGTATGTCTATTGTTTACCTTTGAATGCATGCTGTGCTGAGGAATATTTTGTAATTATTTATCTTTTTTTAACAAATTGAAACTATAGAAAAAAAAAATCCATGAGTATGTTGAAAATTTGGGGTACAGGTCTTACATGGAGGCAGGTGGTACAAAGATAAATATGGTATGTAATTTGAGTAAGACTTAGAACATGTGTGATGGTCAGCTTCCATGAACTACATGATAAATGCTATGTGCAGGTTGCAAAACAGTTGAAGGAGCAGCAGATGGTGATGCGTGGTCATCGGGACAACTCAATGATCCGCGAGCTGAACCGTTACATCCCTACTGCTGCGGCTTTTGGAGGACTCTGTATCGGAGCACTGTCTGTGCTAGCAGACTTTCTGGGGGCCATCGGCTCGGGCACAGGTATCTTGCTGGCCGTCACCATCATCTACCAGTATTTTGAGATCTTCGTCAAAGAGCAGAGCGAGATGGGAGGCATGAGCACGCTGCTTTTCTAGACGTACCCACGCTGAGTTCCGAATGGGGTTTTTCAGTTGCCAGCTTTCGTTCTATGGGAAAAGGAATTTTAAAAGAAAGTTGTGCTTTTTTTTTCTTCTGTGAGGATGTACATCGAACAACTCTTAATGAGAGTGGTGCAACTAAATTTTTTTTAAGAACGAAATATTATTGGTACAAACTTTTATTACAAAAATGGATGTGTGTTCACATAGCTCTAGGGTGTTGACAAAAATTGTGGTAAAATGTCGTAGTGCTGTGTTTGTAACTGGATGAATGCTGGAACCTCTCAATATGTTAAATAATTTTTTTTATTCTTTGTAAAGATGAACACATGCTTCTAATATTTATTAGCATTTCTACCCTAAGTGTCATCAGTTGGACGAAATGATAAGAGGTGATCTCTGTCAGTGGTGAGAAAATATCAATTGTGCAAGCAGTACAACTTTTTCAGCGATAGGTTTTAATTTTGGACATTCAGTGTTTCACCATTATCAACTCAATGAAGAAGTTATGTTCAGACTGCCTTAAGTGGGTCTGGCATTAGCGAGTCGAGATAATTTAGACAGTTAACCACTGTTCTGTATTATGCTCGGGCATTACATAATGTGCATGTCCAGTTGAACTGGTGTATAAAATACACAGTTTTACAATATGTGACAGCAGACAGCATGTCCTCACTTTGTTGCAGCTGTAACTAGTGCATGATGTAAAATGTAGGTGTGAGATTAATTAATAGTTAGGTGTCTGCATCAACTGAAGGTACTTAAGTCAGTTGTGGGGAAAATAATGATTGCTAGGGCAAGCTTCTTGGCAGTTAAGAGGACTGAAGTGTAAGTGTACTAGTCGCTACTGTTTGCAGCATACTGTGTCAAATAACAAAAGTTAATTTACTGAAAACAAGTAGACCCTGGCTATTACAGTTGTTTGCTTAAAGACCCTGTTCTTTGAGATGGCTGCAAAGCTAGTTTCTCACTGCTTTCTTAAATGAAGTTAAACATTATTTTGTAAGTGTTGTACATTCCCCTCCCTTCTTCTCATTTCTTCACCTGTCTTGTCATTGGCTGTTATGAGAATGGGTTTGTAATGTTTCATCATAGAGTTCTTCTGTAACTGCTGTGGTGAAAGGTTTAGATTTTCGGGGCCTGTCCTGGAAAATTGGTGTGTTTTGTGTTTGTGATCATTCTTGCCTTCTCTAAAAGTTTGCGGTTTTGATTAATAATGTTATGTGAATTTGAATTGTAATTGTAATTATGTTTATTGTTTTTGCCTTTGGGTGTAAGATGTTGGCCATTAACTATAAAAAAAATTAATAATTCATCTTTATATATAGTCAGCATATGACTTGACCAGGTTCAATTAAATATTGATTACAAATGAGCTGATGAGTATAAATAGGTTATCGAACCTTTTCCAATTTGGTTGTAGGAATGTACGCACTGTTCTATTAATAGTGGAAAATGGCCCCTAGTAATTTGAAATTGAGTTTATGAAGCCCCTACCAACTGCGGCGACAGACGTGACAAAACCTGAATTAAAAAATACAAAACAGAAATTCATAAAAGAAACAGTGGATGTCTTTGTTCAGGACTTGCTGGATATTGAGTTAACATGTACAGTAGTATGATGTTATTCTTGTGGGTTGCTGGAACTTTCGTCACATTTCACAGTCTGTGTGTTCTGGTCAGGCCCTCGTAACTTGATATAGGAAAACAAATCAAAATTTGAAGAATGCCGAGTTAAGGGCGTCCAGAGTGACCAGTGTATCTAAAGATAAATTGTATAATGAAATAACGGATAGAAATTGTGTATCTACTAGTGTGTGTAATAACAAACTACACTAGTTACATAATTTTATTTAGTACATGTTATCAAAAGTTACGTGTAATAATGTTGATGTTGGATTATGTGTAGAGGTTTTTGCTGCCAACTGTGTGTGAAAGGTTCTCGTTCAACATATGCTCCCTGTTCCCATTCATGTGGTGTATGATAGCTGATTGTTTTATTAGATGCATCCTCGAAGCAAGTGTATTTTTAAGGTAGTTGTGTACAATTTTCATATTTTGTTGATCTAATGAGTGTTGATAGAGAGAATGTAAATTGTGTGCTAAAATATGTGATTGTCAACTGATTGAACATTTTATATTGTTACACAAATACACTGAAAAAATTCTATTAGAGGTTCATCATTTTATTTCTGCCCTCTTCTTGACCTGACAGATGTGATCAACGTATTTTGGGAAATATGCTGCTTTAGTTGGGTTTCAGGACTTAAAAATGAATTTCTGTGTTTGAAGGTGTATTAAGGGAGAACCCAGTATTCGGATAGTTACGGAAAATTGTCGTAAAAAAATCTGAGAAGCAAAAATAAACTGAGAAATCTACATATTGGAGCTACAGTAAAATCTCGTTAAGACCCCCTTTATTTCAACCCTTTTTTGAGGAACCGTGAAAAATTTGGCTCGAAAAAGTAAAAAATTTAAGGGGAAAATGCTAAAAAATATTTATTCTTTCACTGGTTTCTCATATCCCTGTTGCATTTTCCTTGGCGAGTGCTGTGCAATAAGAAACACAGCTAAAAATAGATACTACTACTCCTGACTGTCCACGCCAGCCAATACCCCCCACCCCGTCCACTGGCAAGACCAATTGTTTGCATCAACTGCAGTGCCTTGTCTAGTCTACGTCTTCACAGCTGTAGTCCTACCTCTCCCTACCCATAAGTGTTCGACAGTCACGTGAAACTTGCATCCTGCCTGAACCTCGTGTTTGTCTCCCCCCTCGACCCCACTTACTCCCAGTCATTATCTTTGTTTCCATGTTTGGTGATGGCCCATGGGGATGGAGGTTGAAGAGAAGATACTTTTTTTTTTTCTCATTACATCACTGCAAAAAAAGGACCAGCATGTCACTCGGCTCGAAGCAATAAAGAAAACAGTCTGGTGTTCTTTCATATCCCCCCCCCTCCTCTAGCTTCACATTAGGTTATGTACCATAGCTCAGCTTGACCTTGACAACTTTTGTGTTATTGATCCCATGAGGCCTGTGGCTGTGCACTTCAATGCGGTGTAAAAACTGCCTATGACACAAATACAGTTAGTCCCGTTGTCGCATGTGGGCTGATAAGGTTTTTGTTTATGCTCGCTGAACATGGATCGACTGCAGCCAGTATGCCGAGAGAGAGCCACTTCACCTCTATTCACAGTGCAGTGTGTTGTGCAGCACCTTGAAAAGTCCATTTTTAGCCCTTTTAGGGGTTCTAAATTCACATTCCTGATAGGTGTACTGGTTTTTCAAAAATACAAACAAATTTTTTAATGTTTGCTCTTTAATAATCTCTTTCGTTGGTACCGCTTAAAATGGTGAAGAGCTGCAACAGTTCGTAAATAGGATCTATTTGTATTTTTTACACCACTCGAGGGACCTGCTAAAAACTGGTGTAAAATATAGGAAAGTGTATTAAGAAGGAACTTAAGGCTGTGTGAGATTTGCAATGAACGAAAGATAACAGGTGTAAAATAACGAAACGTGTAAAATCTGGGAATGTAAAAAAGGGTTCCACTGTACCATAACTAACTTGTTTTATAGAACAGTAGAGGTATGGTCCTCTTGACTACACAACTGAACTTACACACGTCCACTTGATAGAATCTTCCAGCTGTCAGCTTGTTGTCTAGTGCCAAGAGTTCATAGTTTCACTGAGAGATAGCGTGAGCGAGTTTTGTAACTCACTGTTGCACTCAGTGCATCATGTGTTGTACAATATCACACATGGAGAAGTAAAAAGAGCAGAATTTACTGTATATTGATACAATTCTAAAAATATATTAAGCTTATAAATTTTTCTGTGCATTGTTATATTTTTAAACTAACTTTGTATTTAAATTGCTTATTACACTGAACAGCTCATGTTTGTATCTTCGTCTGCTGTACGCCTTTATGATTGCTTCACCGTAAATGATGAATTTTAAGATTTTTATCTGTGGTTTTATTGGTGGCAATAGTAGTTCAATTATTTCAAATGTGATGTGTAGCAAAGTGCTCACATTCATTTTCCTATCTATAGTCTGACACGTAGATCTATACACCTAACTTATAACGAAACAAGCAAAGCGCTGAACGTCAATATTTTAGAATGGACTAGCACAAAATAAATATTTAAAATAAAACATTTAATTTTGTTAGTTTAAAGGGTTACTGACATATATTTATAATGTCCTGAATCAGGCTCCAAAGTGGTCAAACACTTAACAATGTAGCGAGAAAAGTGACCTACGGTATTTGGTTGAAAAGGTGACTGAAAAAGTGACTAAAATAGTGGTTGTTTATGGTAAGTGACTAATAAAAGTAAACCTAAAAATAATATAAAGTGACAATATAAAACTATAGGCATTTACAAAAACAAAGTACACCTAGGTGTAATGTGCTCAGTAGTATTAGTTACTGAACGTTAACAATTTTTTCCAAGCATACAAAAACTCAATACGCGTGGTATGTCTAGTCTGGTTTGTGATAGCTATATTCCAGTTTGATGAAATTTGTCGTCCACTTGTCCTTGAGCCTTTTGATACCCACAATTCCTCACGAGCCCACGACTCTTTCGAGGCAAAGTTTGTATTTGTAGATTGCCACCCTTTTTCATTCTTAAACATAACCTGTATTGCTATGTACAGAATGAATTCAACAATTATTGCATATACTTTTTATGATACAAATAGGCCTATGAGAAAACAAACAGTATATTTAATAATTACGTACATATAATTAACCAAATTATCTGTGTATTGAATCAAATGGTGGGAAGAAACTAAAGTCTATCCCATGTAAGAGTTCCGTGTTTTGACAGCCGATGCTACCAATATTTTTAACACTTGCCAAACATGTGGCAGAATAACAACCAATTGAAACAACAGGACGTGATCGTATGACCTGATGAAGCAGTAGTGGCAGCCCTGATCAACTTCCATCACTGACATTGAAAATAGTGTGTATTATATGTGAAAAATAAGTAAGCATTTTGGAGGAAACACAAATATAATAACACGGCTCCGTATCCAGCATTAGTCAGTTAATTATTTTATTCTATTCAAATTGCGTAATTTTATAACTACTGTAATTTATTAACAACTGCACCGTTATCAGTCGACCTGTAATCAAAACAAAGCAGGGTCATTTGAGAGTGTGAAATAGTGACAGAGTTTGTATGTGTTATAGATTCTTATAATGTGTTACTTAGATATTCCGTGCCTACAGTTAATATATTGTAATGTGGGGATTATAAAACCCAGCCTGTATTCCCCAATGGGATATTAGGACGTCCGGCAACTAAAACAAAGGGCTGCCATTTGCGAGTGTTTGAGCTTCTCGTGTGTTCGTGTGTGATTCTTGTAAGGTGTTATTTCAATATTTTGTGCATATACTGTATGTAATTATAATACTGTAATGCGGGGATTAAAATACCCGGCCTGCAATCGTCAATGACTACAGGCTGTTAAGACGTGTTTCGGAAGATAACTTCAGCTGGCATGTCTACAAAAAACATTAGCTAAGTAATAAGCAGGTAATCCGTCCACAGAAAAGTGCTACAGAAAATAAAATTAAATGTTACCCATCTTTTATTTGAACAGAATTTGTGGGTAAACACGGTTCTTGTTGTAGTCCTATATGTAAACATGCTTTTTCAAGGCACGACTCAATAATACATTTTTGTATGAAAAAGCCAGCGTTAAATGTTTTTTTTTAAAGCAAGTACGTGGTTAATATCAAGTCCACGTGAGATTTTGTGCCTGTCAGCTGAAAAATGTAGGCCTACATATAACCAAAAGAAAAGGCCAGAAGACCTACGCCTATATATCTCCCAGTCATTGAAGTATACTTGTTTATTCATACATGTTAATGAACAAAATGATTTAAAGCTGATAGAGCGCAAATTTTTGCTACGTAGTCTACAACAAATATGTTAACAAGTTTTTTTTATTGTGAGCTGCACAACTAGGATAACACAGATATTACGAAGGTAGGCCCTACCACAAAAGATAAGTTTTTTTTATAGTCTACTACTTGAAATTTAAATTAGGCATATACAGCTTTATGATCTGATAGTGCAGAACCAAATTGAAGGCAACAAGAAAAATAATTGTAATAATGCTTGCATGAATTATTTTATTTATTATTTTAGTTTAAAGATGTTTGCTTGTTCTGTCATATGTTCTTGTAACTTCAGTTTGTTGTAACCAAATAAGCTAAGCTAAGCTACTATTATTTTATCTTTTTAGAAGTCAATTAGAAATAAAAAAACATAAGTTGCCAATACATGTTTGTTTATTTTTGGTAATTCTATTAAATGTTTTGAGCATATCTAGGAAAACATACAATAAACAATGTTACATTTAGAATGATTATATTAACTTAACATCTGTAGAGTAGGCTATCCATTACTGTGAGTGGTCTCCCTGGTATTTTAGGAACTTAGTGGTTATTTATTACTGGTTTTGTGCCCTTGTTCTGGGTAAGGATCCTTTCTCTTGGTTATGGCGTCATATGCCTTCTATTGTGTTTGGATTGGTGGTCGGCTTCGGCCGTTTTTGCTGAGAGGTTTCGCCCCGGTTGATGGTGCTACAGCCTTCTCTTGCCAGCCGGACCTGCCACTCCACTGGCCATGGTGGGGAAGGCCTGGGGGGTGAGGGAGCTGTGGTTCTGGCGGCAGGGGCGCTGTAGATAGGAGGCGGGTGGGGGGAGCGAGCTGCGATGTGACGGCGTGTGCCAGAGGGACGAGACTCTCAGGTTGAACTTTGAACCAGCATGTTCTATCGCTCCGAGTGGAGCATAAGAGTGTTGTTGCAAGCGGACTTCTTCGTCAAAGGGTTAGAGTGTTTGGCAACATAGACCTTCATGTGCCCAGTTGGTTGTCTGGCATAGCTGAGTATCGGGTGGATGTGTTCCCCTTGCTGCTTGGTAAGTGGGCGGCCGTGTGTTTGGGCCCATTGGATTGTTGGGTAAGCCCTGTTAGCGCGGATTATAATTTCCTGGTCTTCGCCTAATTGCATTTTGGAGAAACCAGAATAAGAGTGTTCCTGGATATTCGTTTGCCTGTGTGAGGGCGCTTAGGAAAATTCGCTTGAAGGTCTTTTGGGACGCACCGAGGCGTGAATGTGGAATTCAGTAGGCGATATTAGCGATGGGATCACGCTATTGTTTATTATGACTGTGAGAGTATTCGATGAGAAGTGTAACTGCGCTATGAATGCTTGTTGAGAATGGGTCAATTAAGAGTTAAAAGGGAAAGACTGTGGTTCGACTAGCAACTGAAAATGAGAAGTGCTGATTGCCGGAACTTGTCTGGTTTAACCGCCTTTGTGAATTTGTATAAGTATTGTATTGCCAAATGTATGTTCAGTGAAATGGATGTGGTAATACACACTTTTTTTAAACTAAAGATGCGTTTCCTTTCTTTGCTCAAGAATGTTCGTTTGTTCACTAACCTGCTTTAAGGGTTTGTTAGCAGAATTGGTAGTCTTGTCACGTTCTTTTGTTCAGGGTGCCTCTAGTAAGGCTTTTTGGGGAGCTGGAAAGTATAGGCCGTCGGCCTTTGGGGGTAGTTGTTGCCATAACGGCACAACTGTAATATGAAATAATTCCATTAACATTGCGCACATAACCCTAGTAAGATTAATGTGCAGCTAGTATTGAAAATAAATTACTTGTCTGAGATCTAAAAAATAATCTAAAGAAAATCACAACACACTTACCTTAACTGTTGACCTATTTTGTTTGTCAGCTGGAAAGCACATGGTAGTGGAAGGATACATAATGTTTTTGTTTACATCGTCCTACTTTTTTATGATCTGTCAAATAATGTAATTCTTATACGGTATGGACTGTAGTCATAGTGGCAATGGTAAAGTAAATTATATTGATTCATGTTCATACATATTTTTAATGATGCCTACATTTACTAATAAAATTATTTATCATTTGTTTCCATATACAGGATGAGTCGGGAGGAAAGGTACATGCTTTGAGAGGTGATAGTACTGGTGAATCTGGACAAAATGTTTCTAGTAAACATATGCCCTTTTCTTAACCGTTTCAGAGAAACCTAATGCAAACAACAAGGAACGGGATAAGTACAGGTGAAGGTAAATCACGCTACTGTTATCTTATGTTGTGTGTAATTTTGTACATTTCCACACAGTAGCGCTCTAAGCATGGTGCAGTTGTTTACCTCAGTCTCAGTCCTACAGTTCTTGCCCTAGTATTAGTAACTACAGTGTTGTTACGTGTACAGTGAATACAGTTAAGTGTAGTCAAAAATACCACAGGTCTTCACACATGCAGAGTATGCTGACATGATGTTTGTCTACGGTTTCTCCTATGGGAATTCCAGACCCGCTGTTCGTGAGTACGAACGACGATTTCCTAATCGCAGAGTTCCAGATAGCAGGGTGTTTAGCAGGATTGCATGACAGTGGTACGCTTCCCGGCATAAATGTTGTATCCGAACGTCCTGTACAAGCTTTTAATGAAGTTGAGAACATTCTTCAGGTACTAGAACGCAGCCCAACAACTAGCTCGAGACGAATTGCTGCTCAACTTCATATTCCACAAACAAGAGTGATCGCACAGTACACGAGCAAGGTCTGTATCCATATCATCGGCAGAGTGTACAACATCTGTATGAAGGAGATGATGTGCACCGGCAAGAATTCTGTCAGTGGATCATTGCCAATGATCAATTAATTCCACGTATTCTGTTCACTGATGAGTCAACATTTACCCGCAACGGAATCAACAACTCACGCAACTCTCTGGGGAGACGAAAATCTACACCCTACTGTAGAAAGGAATTTTCAACGACGTTTCTCAGTTAACGTGTGGTGCAGTATTATTGATGACCAACTCATCGGTCCAGTAGTTTTAGATAATCGTCTTAATGGAGTACGGTATCTTGATTTTCTTCAAAACGTGTTACCATAATACTTGAAGGATATCCCTTTGGCAACAACAACTCGTATGTACTTTCTGCAAGACGGAGCTCCTGCACATTCTGTACGGCCAGGGACACAGTACCTCTACGTAACGTATCCTAGGCGTGGGATCGGTCGCCATGGAGTCATTGCTTGGCCACCGAGGTCACCTGATCTTACCCCACTGGATTACTGTGTGTGGAGTTGGCTTAAAAGCGAAGTCTACACGCGCAGGGGGGACACAAGAGAGGGACTTCTCGCTCGAATTTAACATGCTTGTGCTCAAGTAAAGCAATGTATTAATGAGCTCAGATCAGCAACATAGCAGCTGTCTATCAGAGCAGCAAAATGCGTTGAAGTTGGTGGTGGAGTGTTTGAACATGTTTTGTGAGGAAATGTACACAATTAAACAAAACATACGATAACAGTATCGTGATTTACCGTCACCTGCACATGTCCCATTCCTTGTTTTCATTCGGTTTCTCTGAAACGGTTAAGAAATGGGCATATGTTTATTAGAAACATTTTGTTCAGAATCACCAGTACTATCACCTCTCAAAGCATGTACCTTTCCTCTCGACTTATCCTGTATATGGGATGCAAAATAAACATTTAATTTATTCAAATGCCTTTGCCCACATTAGGAAAGCACGAAATATAAACTCCGCTGCTTTGGTTGCCATTTTGTTCAAACTTTCTCCAGTTCTCACGTGATCATACCTTATAAATAAAGAAATCTTGTTAATAGATAGTACAAATAGTAATGTGTTGAAAATCGCAGAAAATTGCGCAAGATGTCACAGATACCCTTAGCTAAAGAGGGATATTTAAGGATACTTTGTACCATTTGCTTGAATTGGAACAGCTTTTTTTAAGGACACGAAGCCTGTTACCAGTAAGTGCTGGATTTACAAAAAAATTGTTTGACTGATTGCAACCAAAATATACGTAAACAGTAAAACAGTGATGCTTGTATTTTAGCACAAGGTAAATACAATTCACATTAAATAATAGAAAATTTCAAATTTAAAAAAATCCAATTTGGCAACTGAAGACATGTAAACTGATGATTGTGCAGATATTTTCCATACAGTTAAATATGTTTCAAAATTTTATTTTCAAACACATTTTAATCTGGATAGTGATGTAATTATGGCGTGGCTTTACTCAGCTATGGTTAGAGATAAACAAGTCTACTTAAAGTGTCATCCCTGAGATGTATAATTTATTTTTTTTTTAGACAATTTCTTGAGTATTTTCAATATTAAATGGCAACTGCTTATCATACGATACTTATCCTGACAAAAATTCACTGTCGAAAGCAATTTACAGAGATACGTATCATATTCCATTGCATACAAGTTTGGATGAATTTGACAGCAACTTATGGGCAATAATTTGTAATATTTTGTAATTTGTGACACTACACAAGACACATTTTGCAGTCCTATTGAAATGGCCATCTCAGATTAATTTTAGAGCTAAAAATGTTTTGCGTTGTGCAACAAATCACAAAATATTAAAAATTATTGCCCATAAGTTGCTGTCAGATTTATCCAAACTTATATAAAACAGAGTATATATACGTATCAATTTCTACCTCTGAGTCCACATTAGTAGAAAATGATTTTGTAAGTTATTGGACAGGAATTTAAATAACACTGAGTTTGAACAGCCAAGACTCCAAGTTTGGTTAAGGTATATTTGTATACTTCACTGAAACAAATATCTTTAACAATACTTATGTTTAATCAGTGGTTTAGTTATTGTTTAGTTATGAAATGCTTGTAGCACATTTTTGCAATTTGAAATAAAATCCACCTTTTTAGAAGTAATACGCGTAATCTAAAAAAAAATTTGTATCTGCCCTGCGTGACACATACTCTAGTTGTGGTCCTGACTGAATATGAGATTTAAGGGCTGAATTGGAACACAGTAGATATCGGACTGAAGATATGCACAGCTCTACTTTTCACATTTGTTTGTCATAATCTTGTTCACAAATATTTTTTTTGTATAATTGCCACTGTTTGTGACTGTAACAATAATACGTCTACATATTGACGAGCTATACTTTAATATAGCAATTCTTCTTGCGAAATTGTTGAAATTTTATCTACGAACTACACACAAACAATTTGAGAGAGAACATAGAGGTACTGCATTGTATATATTAAAGAGGTGACATACAGAATCTTATCTTACACGTAAGTCATTTCGCGGGTATTTACAATAACTTACTTTTTAACAATTCCCGTCGTTGATCACTTGCGTATTTAACGAGTAGATATTGTAGAGCAGTGGAATGTATACATAAACATTGTTACGAGTCTACGTAAAAGGAAAAAAAGGCAATGTTCTTATTTACACGCAGTGAAAAGGTAAAAACTAGTGAACGTAGAATTTAAGTATGACTTTCGGAAATGCTCACTTTATCCCGAACTGTTCATAACAGTAGCGGAAAGATACCAACTGGCTGAATGTAAAAGAATAATGGGATATTCAAAAAACCTCAGAGTGTCATATACAGGCAACAGCTTAATACAACGGAGGTCCTATCTCAACTAATCAGGACAACGCTAAAAGATCTTGATGTACGTCAATAAGAATTCTGAACTTCCTGCCCAGAGACATTAAAAATAAGTCTATGGTAGTCCTTTACTGTATAAAATACAAAATTAAACATTCTCAATGGTGTGCAAAAAAATTACAAAACTGAGCTGTAAAAATATGATACATTATTCTGTTAGTTATTATACAACAAAGTACTGATGCTTTGCTATAAAATAATAAAGAAAGCCTAAGTTAATAATAAGGAACTAATTCTTTTTAATACATATTGTCCTCTTTATCATTCAACTGTAATGCACTGTCAGTGTTCACAAGAAACCAACCACAGCAGACAACAGAGAAATGCAGCTATGGAATGCCAGTTGGAATGATGAAGGACATGTAGTCTGCAGTCTCTCCCCATGCCACCCGGTGTGTCTGGAATATCACTATCCATGTTATGAGGGCAGCCAACCACACTGTTGCACCAATCCCAGACAGAACCACATCTGCAAGGAAAACAAAATCTTCAGCATAGTCTGTGCATGTTAAAACAGACACTGTTCCACTGCCAGCTGATGCAATAATCGACTGTTGAGTCGTTCACACACATGCATGAACACCTAGACACAAAGTTAAGAACACCTACACACAAAGTTAAGTTTGCACTTTTTAAAGATTATGTTATGAAATTGCAAATTATAATATCTACTTTAGTTATAAATTAAATATCACAAACCATATTACTTGTTATTTCATGAGGACTTCTTTACACATTTATAGGCACGTATTCCCCCCCCCCCCCTGCCCAATAAAAAAAAACTCACAATATTATGCTGAAAAAAGTCAAAATATATTTTCAAAAACAAAACATAATTTTTACTCCACCTCCTACATGTCCTTGTTTGACTTTAAAATGAGATCTTAGTGGAAAATTGGGTACTTAGGACAGGGAGAGGAGACTTCATATTTTGTAAAAGTGACTAAATAATCCTAGCATTAATCATTGCAGTCTACTATTAAAAAACAAAAAAAAAAAAAAAAAAAAAGATATTACCAACCATTCAGTAATTTTTGGCTAGTCAAATGATACAAAAATAAGGGTTTTTGTCGTATTCAACACTTAAATAAGAGTGTTAGAGCAATGTCTGCTCTGAACACAATACAATTATATTGTTTTTAAACTTTCTAATAAGCTATGGTGGAGCTTCATAGCAGCAAGATACAAAAAATTGTGCTCTGAAAGTATGATCTACATATTCCATACCAAATGTCATTTTAAAATATAAAAAAAATGGTGATGGCATGCGCATATTTAAAATAGAATGATGACTTTTATTTCTATCAGGGTAATACAGGCATAGGGAGAAGAATGTGATACATGAGAACATAACAGCATAGTTGATTTTAACTATAGATTTTGTATTGTAAGATTGTGCAGGCCATAAGACCATAAAATGGTGCTGTCCCTCCCTAGTCACGTGAGGCCAGCACATCTGGTCGGCCGCTAGTGGAGGGGAAAGGTGGTAACTGAATATGAGAGGTTGGGCTCAAATAATTCCTAAACATCAAATGTATTTTATTTATAATCTATCATAATATCATGGGCAGTAATAAAACTACCGGTAAGTGTGTACATATTAAAAATGTAAAGGCTTTTGGAATGAAGAAAAAGAGGTATCATTCTAGGAGAACCACTGTTCAGATGGTTGCCTTTGATTCTGCAAGAGCATATTTGCCTGATCAGGGATGGGGCAGGCAGCTGTTAGCCATTTATGAGGCGATGTCAGTGTTTCAGGTGCATGTATGCAACCCACATTAACCCCATATAAATGAAGGCTAATTTTACGTTTGCTACAGCAATAAGAGTATTACACATATCAATATTATCTTTGCGCTTTATCAAAGACACAGTCGTTCTTATTTTTGCTGCGTTCTGCAAAATCTAGTATAACAAAGGGTTACATTATCAAATTGATACGAAAAAATTTTTTGTAAAATTTGTAACAACCATTCTTTATACTTGATTTCAGCAAACGTAACATCCGTCCAATAAAATATCAGTCCTTACCTAGCCTCTTGCATGCAGCAACAAGATTATTATAATTATTGTATTGTTAGTCATGTGCAATTAAACACACAAGTATTTGGTATTTACAATCCTAAGGGTTGTTGCTCTGCAGGATGTTTGTGTTACATGGATGCCTTAAAGAAAAGCACGATAATATATTAATAAAGTGGTCATAATCAGAAAACTGATAATGTTGTTGCTGTGCAAGGAAAGGACTGTGAGCCCTAAAGCTGTTTGTATTTGGTAGAAATTTAAATACAGGCAGCCCAATCCCCCAATAGGTGCTATATTCCTCTGATGAGCAAGCATTTAGTGACAAACACTGGCTACACACTGCGCTTAAAAAAAAAAATCTCTGCACGTGTGTGTACACCCAAGGAGTACATGCCATAACGCCTAACGGTGTAGCGCCTAAAACAAACCAGCTCTGGCGTAATGCCTAACGACGTAAAACCTAATGGTGCAGTGCCTAATGGCTCACTGCCTAATGGCCCAATGCCTAACGGCACAATGCCTAATGCCACAAAGCCTAACAGTTCAATGCCTAACTGCATAGTGCCTGGTTACACAATGCCTACAATTGATTTGCTTACTAGTAAGTTATATTTACAAACTAATTATAACATGTTTTTATTATTGTATTGTTACAGTTCAATTTATCTTGCAGAGAGACACATTCGAGAATGGTTTCGTCTGATAGTTACACTTTTCGTGGTATGAGAGCACTTTAATGTACAATAGTTCCAACATTTTGTAACAGAGGTCGACATTGGTATATTTCCAGACTGCTGGCAAACTGCAAGTTATTACACGAGATGTCACTAGTAGTTAGTCTGTGATGAGTGTGAATGCTGTCTGTCTCTATGCGTTCCATTCAACTGAGACAGTTCGTGCAGGAAGGATGAATTTCGTTTCTCTGTGGTGTATTCATCAGCTAGCGTGAGATCGTGAACTGTCCTCCCCTTAAGAGTATAAGCTGGTGTATTTGCTGCCAGGTCGTGTACTGCAGTCTACCACGCACAGCGTGCCAACCTTCTTTTCCTATGCTGTAAACGACATGACTAGACGTCTACATTTTTGTAATGTGAATTTAATCGTAATGTAAACATAAATAAACAGCACAGTAAACTACTTATGTAGCAAATGTGTCAGTTCTAAAGTCCTGTCGCATCTTGCGAAGGACCGGTAAGGTCGACACTGCCGAGCACAGCAAGTGTCTCACTGCTCTTACATACAAGGTGCTATATTGACATACGGTGCTTCGGTAACTACTAGAACTACAGGGTGGTAACACTTTCACTTTAGGCATATTTTTGGAAGATCTTTAGCGCAGTAAGATACTTGCATAGTTTTGTGCTAAGCTGGGTGCCAGCTTTTGAGGTAATACTGAGTGAGAAAGCAGTCTTAAGTTATTTGGAGGGTTCGTGTTTTAATGCGTTCAATGTTTTTAAATCACCAAACAATGTTCCACTGATTTTTTTTTTAAATCAGTACACTGATAACATGTAAAACAGTTTTGAAAACTAAGTACATTTCTAACATACTAGAACAATGCTAAACAGCCAACTAGGTGGACCCCTTAACATAGATCAATCAATAAGAAATTTATAAACGATAATTTTTATATATGTATTTCGATATATACAGGATGGTGCTGAACTCTACCGACAAATGTAGGCAGGAGAGTCCTCATGAAAAATGAGGTCAAAAACGAATACACAACCTATAGCGTACGTCTATTTCTATCGGGTGTAACCACCCCCGAAAGTGTAGTTGAAACAAATGTTTTTTGCATCTAACATTGTCAGAAGTGAAGATAAATGTTTGAGATCCTGGGTATTGCATTATTACAGTAGTAAGTACCAAACAGAAAAAAATGGACTCCAACAGCAACCCCCATCCTAGAAAATGATGGGGGTGTTACACATTTAGTGCAAAAAAAGTGGTATCTTATGTTTTCTTGCTGAATGTAGCCATTTTTGAGATATGAACAAAAATATTAGTCCAAAATGCAATGCAATGGTAGGAGCACAGCGAGACATTTGCTGGTGTCACATGCCAATTATGTCTGCAACGATAGTTATTTGATGTTGGGACAAGCGTTATCCACAACAACGTCAACAACCTTTAGTTGAAATGCTTGTAGGGTGTGTGGTGGCACAGTGGCCACACTTATCGCCACCTACCTGAACACATCAGACTCGACTGCCGGCCCCAGATGTTACCAATGTGGAGACCATGTCGGAACAAAGTCCTAAGTCTGGAGGTTTCCTCGGGGTACTCCCGTTTCCCTTGTGCTTTATTCCCGGCGCTCCTCTATGTCCACAGAATCACACTAACATGCTCGGAAGACCTAAACCACCTGACATTGTCACTCCACCGAGAGAGGTACTTCAATAGTAACATGTTTTCTCGCATTCAGGAGGGGGTGGGTCCGAATCCCCTCTCTTACTATCCAACTTAGGAAAGACTGTGCTGCCCAAGTCCATCTGCAGTCACCTACAGTTGCCTACCTTTCGCTCGTGTGTAGTGGCCCGCAGTTTTGCAAAAATCATTACAGTCAACACATAATAAAACGCACTGTATCTGACCAACCCATCAGCAAGTTAACACCACCACAATCAATCACCACTAATAGTTAGAGAATGTGATACAATTCTTAAAACTTTCTTTAACTGTGTGCCGGTATAATCTAATCTCTGACGACACATCAGACCATCCTCTCGAGTCCTTAAGCATATTGCTGTCCCTTTATTCGTTTCGTATTTGGCGTTTTCCGTTACCGCCAACTTCATTTCATTTAGCCGGCCTCCGTAGCACAGTCAGTTAAGCGCCGGTCTCCGGTGCGACAGGTCCTAAGTTAGAATTCTGACTCGGGCATGGATGTTGTGTTGTTCCTTCACCTCATTCACCCTCATCGGTTCTTAAGACATCGTTGTTAGTTGTTAAAGGTCCGTAAAATCCTCTCATGTCATTTCAAAGGTCCGGTCAGTCACTTATGTCAGTTATGCTACACAAATAATTTTTAGTCTTGCACATCAACATTATCTCCTTTTGTAACCCTCCTGAGACACTATATCATTCATAAATACTCAAATAATATCTAATTATACAAACCAATGCAAAAATGTTATAGCATACATTATAAAAATAAATCAATTTATTAATTAAATTTAA
>PNEQ01003660.1:0-22375 GCA_003012365.1 Medauroidea extradentata | reverse complement strand
TCTTAAGTCATCCTGAAGAATAACTCCCAAATATTTATATCTGTTCGCCTCTCCAATCTCCTGTCCTCCCCATCTATATGTCTCTCTGACTACCTCTCTTTTCTGTGTAAATCTCAAAATTTTAGTTTTATTTACGTTAATTTTCATCTCATTTTCCTTCGTCCACTGTTCCAATTTGTTTATGTCCTCCTGCAGACCCTCACCCTCTCCAGTCATCTTGTACAACACACAGTCGTCTGCAAAAATACGAACCCTACAATTCATGTTTATCCCCGAATCCCCCATCACAATTAAAATGAGGAGGGGTCCTAGAACACTATCCTGTGGAACCCCTGATGTTACCCTTCCTTCCTCTGAGAGTGTGTATCCTACTCGTACTCTGTGGGTTCTTCCTCTCAGATACTCTCCCACCCAGTTTACCACCATCTTATCCTCCAACAACCCATTCAGTTTTATCATTAATTTTACATGTGGCACCTTGTCGAACGCTCTTACAGAGCAGAAAAAAAATACATGCACGTAGAACTTATTGGGCTAATACACGTAACTTAATTAGTAACATTAGCTTAATCATTTCTTTGTACTATTATGCATTGAAAAAAATAGTATGGATTAAAAAAAACAAACTAACCTCGAAAATACCATCTACATAAATATAATTTTCTATCATTCTTCATTTTCGATAAATCCATTTCAGTAATTTAAAAATATCAGTATAATTACGAAAATCCACTACAATATTACTAGAATAATCACAACACAAAACACCACACAACAAACATACCACAGCTGATCAAAACCATAGAACATGTACATCAAACAACATGAATGTCATACCCAGCAACGAGCTATCATAGAAGAGTGGAAATGCTTTCGGGCTGAAGGCCAATTGAACTTGTGTCCGCCATTTTTTCCATCGTTAAATGAACGAGCGTGGCAGGGTGTTGATTAGGGATAATTACGTTAATGTACCGATAATGATAGAAAAACAAATCTTGAGATGCGTTTTGTTTGTGGCATGTAAAGCATATAAATGTCGTTTGTTTGTTTGTTTATTAGGGATCTATAGATCCCAACAAGAGTCTAAACTCAGGGATGTATATCTTGTTAAATACAATAAAGTATGCATGTGACAAAGCTACAAATTACATAAGACTACTCAAAATACGTTGGCATGAATCAATTAACAAGACAAATGGTACATTCAATACAAATGTATAACCTTATGTGCTATCGTTAATAGCACAGTATGATAGCACACACAACAAATAAAATAAATAAAAACAACAAACCCGCACACACGCACACTCGCACTCTCTCCCACAATTCCTTGCACGCTCCTGGCATTTTGAATGGCCAATTCGCACTCGCTCTCGCACACAAAACAAATGTGAAATTGTATGTGTTACGATATTGATGTGATAGCAGTTGTTTGGATGGAAATAAATAAAGTAACGCAAGTTAATAATCTTACACAAGTACTTAAAGTGATTGAGCAAGTTATAGGTATCGTGGTGGTTCTGCTGCTATTTAATCAAAAGAGAAGACGGTTTCGGCGACAACGAATGCGTCGCATTGTTCACATTATAGGAAACAGAAGAGTAAATGTGTTTATTTGATAACATAACATATGTGGCATAAATCAACAGTATTTGTCCATTAACATCTCTAAAATGTATTGTGATATTTGTATGTGTAGGTAAGAGGAGGTTCCAGATGCCACAAGCGAATTCAATGATAGCTGACATTTTAAATGGCAAGACAACAAAGGAACACCTGAGAGTTAATCATGCTACGTTCCTCCGTCTTGTAGAATGTTGTGGCGAGCATAAGAAATGGGGTTAGAGTAACTAATTTGAGGTGAGTGCAAATTTTATCATACAATATAAAAAAAAACAAGAGCCTGAATTGTATTAGGCAAGTGATATGACACAAATTACAAATTTTTATTTCAGGTAACAGTATTCTTATTCTGACTGGCATGTGGAACGTCCTTCCGTGTTGTCTCATTGGCGTTCAGCATGCCAAGAACAACAGTTTTTGAGTGACAAGGAAGATATTGCTAATTGTAATTCATATGATGGGTGACATTGTTAGGCTTCCACCAGAAGACAGTTTGGAAGGTATTGGAGATGGGTTTGCGAGATTATCGGGAAGCAATGTTTTTAGGCAGTGTGTAGGGGCAATTGACGGATGTCATGTCAGTGTCGTTTGTCCTCCACGTTTGCATGACCAATATATTAATCGTAAACTGAAATACACGATTCAAATGCAGGTAATGGTGGACCACACTGGAAAATTCATTGGTGTTATGGCAGGATACCCAAGGTCTGTTCACGACTCTAGGGTCTTCCGTAATAGTGCAGTGTTCAGGCAAGCTTTGTATCCACCTATGGGCTATTTCATTATAGGTGACAGTGGTTACCCTTGCCATAGACATCCAGTGGCAATAATAACACCTTTCAAAGAACCAGGATTGACAGATGACCATTGAGCATTTGTTCATTCCCTCAGTACGGGGAGAATCGTGGTTGAACAAATTTTTGGACACTCAAGACTAGATGGCGATCTATTTTCACGAAAGATCTGGGGGTGAAGCTATCAAAGGCAGTGCAAATAATAATCGCATGTACTGTCATACACAATATTTGCATAACTGAAGGCGGGGGATGGCAACCTGCCTCCCCTTCCTCCTCGACGAGAGGCAAGAGATGAAAATGAAGGGATGAATTTTACAAACATACTACTGCGGCTTCATGCAATTGAGGCAAATCAGTAAATAGTGTCTAGGTACTGGTAAAATTGTCTCAGGCTTTATTAGGTACCTTAATAATTTGTTAATGTACTACAAAGTATACAACATTTATGCAGTATACATTTATGAGTCTTTGCTTTTCTTAAAAATATCAACAAGTTCTTGGAACAGTCCCATTATTTCCTGATGCCTCTCTTCGTCACGCCTGGCCATGTCTTGGAGATACTGCAGGATGCCTGTTGTTCTCTTCCTCTTGGCTGGATGTGGATTTGGAGATGGACTGGCCACAGTGCTGGTGCTAGGGCTATTTACTGATGTTGATGCATTGGATGATGTTGAAGGGGAATGTATTTGCACAGATGTTTGAGGAATGGACGTTTCAATGACAAGGGGAGGATGAATGATATGTTTTGTTGACATGTAAATATGTAGTTCATAAAAAATGGCCAATCTGTTGGCACTCCATTCTCAGTCGAGCTTCCTGTGGGAGGATTTATTATTTGCTTGTATCTCTTCATCAAGTTCTCCCATCTGCAAGCAAACAATATTCTGTACACTACTTTAATTGTTTAGTTAATTGTTGTGTTTTCGTCTATGTACATTAATGTGACAGTATACTCTTCTATATTTGTGTGTTGTACATATTAAAAACATAATCGCCCTATTCAGTTCTCAACCTGGCAGTCATAGTTATCCCACGATGTTAATCAAAGAATATAACTTCTATTCCTGTAATTATTGAAATAATGAATGTTAAATCTGCCAGTACCAATATTTTGAATACAGTATTCACTTTTTAAAAATAATGAACATATATTTTGCAGAATGTGAGGATATTTGCATTGTCATTGAAATTAGAAAAACATAGTACATTCGTATGTGTTTTCAATATTGATTTATATTAAGCTGCAAGGTATTGTATGCACAATTATGTAACAAATTGTAATTGTGTATACCATTATGATGTGCCAATTTCAGACATTTAATTACAGTATTTTCAAGTTTGCTGTGAATGGAACAAATAAATTATATGTGTCGTAATTACAATTTTTTGCAGTGTTTTGCTGTCGCACCATTTTCCATACACTCTGCAATGTAGGACCAACCTCGTGAAGCAGACCCTTTCTTTCCACTGAAAATTGCGTCATTTAACTTTCGCAAGTTGATTAGCTTTAGCACATCTTCATCTGCCCCTAAAAGTATCATTAATATGTTCAACTACAGCCCTTATTCCACTTTATTTAACAGCAAATAATACAGCCTCTTTTGCATTTCAGTGAGGAAAATTATACTTCATGTATAATTATTTATCTAATCACTACGAATGGGCCCATGAATTTATTGTGTTACACATTAAAACCGATTACTTACAGTGAAATATTGTTTCCTCGTATGCCATCGCGTGCACTGTTGACATGTGTAGATGTAAATAAACAAACTATATCCTGAGAGCGTGCACAGAGCATGCATCTAACTTGCACTCGCAACTCACACTCGTGCGCTCGCACTCGAGGACTCGCACTTTGCCATATGGAACACTACTCGTTGATGTCACTTTCGAGTGAGAGTGTACGAGTGTGAATATTTTCGTTATTTGGAACACGGCCATAGTATAAAATCAATGACATATAGTGGCCGCGTTCTGTTACTGCTGATTTCACTGATTCAGTAATCTCAGTAACGTCCGAAACTGCTCAGATCACTACCAGTTGTTTTTGCGGGCTTTCGTTTAAGCACCCTGTGAGAGGCTAGACGACTACTGAGATTACTGGAGCTGCAGAGGTTGTGTAGTGTCAGTAAAATACATGATGGCGGGAGTTTTAAAAATGAGTGTAGAACTTATAAGTTGGATGTTACGAAAGTTAGGTGATATAATTACAGGATTTTTGTGACTGTGGGACATGTACAACAATCTAACTAAATTAATACAAGGTCAATGTAACTGTTTGTAAGTATATGTAACTATATATGCTTATTAATAGAAGAGGTTAGACTGACCATGCACTCGTAAACTACCCGCGTTTTTGGGTATAATACGATTTGATAAATTGTGTTTCAATCCAAATTGGTTCTCTTATATAAGTTGATTTAATTTTTTATTTATATTGACAACTTCTTTTATTACTGTATTGCCGATCGTTTCGAAACTATTCTCACTGAGACAAAAACGATTTCCAATAGCACTGAAACTGTCCCGATACTGCTGGCAGTAAACTCAGTAACCTCAGTGATTTTAGCAGTAACAGAACGCGGCCATTATGTCCTCACATAAACATAGATAATGTTGTGAACAGTGTTAAAAATTGTACCTATCTTTTTATAATTATGATGTCTTTGGTTGTGTTGTTTAGACAAATTTTGTCTAAAAAAGTTTGCTATGTATAATATCATAGTAAAATTACAGCTGCTTTGAAATATTATTTGTCTGTCTGTGCACTAAGTTTAATTTTATTTTATTGGTCGAGGAGACGAATTGCAACAAGTGGCGACCGTGACAGGACTCTTCTGTGCGCATGATGGAGTTAGAAGCGGCTGTCTAGAAGTATGGGGTGTTTCGTACATCGTTCACAAAACTGTATAATTCAACCAGCCAGCTGTTGGTTACTGGGTCTGAGGCGAGATCTATCTAGTTTCTATTAAGGCTAGTCAAGCTTTAATGGAGAACAAAATGCCAGAGCTCTCGACAAGCGCATTTTTTATTTAATGTTGAATTCAGGAAAACACGAAAGCGAACCAGAATCTAAAATGGATGTTTCTGATTCGTATAAAGCAAAGTTTAGTACTCTGTGTACTAAATAAAATTTCAGTTATAATGTGTAAAGAAGTAGATAGACAGGGCCAATATGAATTTGAAAAGGTGAAAGGCATGTCACCTAAGTTAAAATATAAATTGCCAAAAGTTGAACTCAAAAAATTTGGAGGTGAGTTGACAGATTGGCTAGGTTTCTGGAGTCTGTTTTCCAAGCTCCACGACGATAATGAGTTGGACGACTCAGATAATTTTCAATATTTAATTCAGGCAACGATACCAGGTTCACGGGCTCGAGAAGTCATTGAAAGTTTCCCACCAACATTAGGAAATTATGGTAAGGCTGTAGAGTGTTTGAAGAATAGGTTTGGACGTGAAGATATGTTGATTGAAGTCCATACACAGAAAATATTAAGTATCACTATACGGAATATGTCAGATAATCTCCAATTGCCTTTCTTGTATGATCAGCTGGAAACCAAATTAAGAGCTCTTGAAACTTTAGGAATTACATTAGATAAGTTCACTGCCATGCTGTTCCCATTAGTAGAGACCTGTTTAAATGAAGACTTATTGTGTGCCTGGCAAGGCAGTGACATAAGACATAAAGCTGAGAATAAGTTATCTAGCTTAATGGAATTTCTTAGAAAAGAAGTTGAACGAGAGGAAAGGATTAGCATTGCAATGAAAAGATTTGAAATTAGTAGTAGCCCTGATAGCAGATCGAAACTGACTGGTAGGTCTGCTGTAGTAGAAGCTCCCGCTGCTAGTGCAGCAAATTTCGTAAATAGAAAGGGTTTTACATGTATTTTCTGCCAAGGTAATCATTTTTCTGCAGATTGTTTTAAGGCGAGAAAAATGACTGTCACTGAAAAACTTAAAATTGTAGCTTATAACAAGTTCTGTTTCATCTGTTTACGAAATGGTCATATGGCTAGAAAATGTAAGATGATGTGTATAGTCTGTAGTGCCAAACACATACCATTAATGTGTCCTAAACTGGAAGAGGTCAAACATGAAATTCCTAGAAATACCCTGCCCAGTAATGAAGAGAACACATTATCAAATCAGTCTGCCAGCGATACTTTGTTACAAACACTTATAGTTAAAGTTAAAGGATGGGCAGGAGAGCGAAACGTAAGGATTCTGATTGATACAGGCTCGCAGCGCTCTTATATTTCCAAAGAAATTGCATGTGAAATGGGTTACCAAGCAGTGGGAGAAGAGCAGATTAGGCATGGCTTGTTTGGAGGTCATCAATCTAACAAGGCTAACCATAAAAAATATCGTGTTACCCTTGAAAGTCTATGCCAAAATTATGCTTGAAATTGTATTGCTCTTGATCAGGATATAATTTGTTGTTCAGTTTTTACTGCTGACAAATCTATCTGTCAAAGAGCTTTAAAAAAAAGTCAACCTGCAGATACGAGACGATGGCAGTCCTATACAAGTTCTAGTAGGAGCTGATGTGGCTGGTAAGCTACTCACTGGCTACCATCAATACATATTTAGGGTGGACACATATGGGAAAGATTTCTGTTTTGAGGAACACTTCTCAGACAATGGTTGTGTCAAATTTGTTCTCTTCACAAATGCCTATATCCTCTCTGTGGGAGCTTGATGTGTTGGGGATTGGAGATCCAGAAGCGCAAAGGACAAAGCAAGAATATCTACCACCAAAGAACACTTTGAGAGAAGTGTTGGAAGAAATGAAGAAGGCAGATATGTAGTTGAGTTTCCTTGGGTGGAAGGTCATCCCTACCTTCCTTCAAATTACGACATAGCTCAGAAACGGTTGGACCAGCTTTATCTCAAGTTAGCTCGCATGAATTTTATCAATCGGCACATGCAGATGTCTTCAAGGAATGAGAAGATGGCATAATAAAAAAAGTGGAAAATTTCAATCCAGACTGTAGACATTACTTACCACACAGACCTGTTATTAAGGACCAAGGTACAACCAAAGTAAGGCCAGTATTCAATGCCTCTTGTAAGGTTCCTCAAAGTCCCTCTTTTAATGATTGTCTAGAAGAAGGCCCTAACTTAATTGAAACATTCCACATATTTTGCTCCAGTTCAGGCTCGGACCCACTGGAGTTATTGCAGATAAAATAGGAAAGCCTTCTTACAAATCAGCCTTTATGAGAAATATAGAGATTTTGTATGTTTCCTTTGGAAATATGATGATAGAAACATTATTGCATTCAGACACACTCAAGTTGTTTTTTGTGTCATTTCCAGCCCATTCTTGCTAGGGGCTGTAATAGAACATCATTTAGCCAGGGTTTTACAAAATTGTCAGAGAGGCCTGAATTCCTACAGTCAAGAAACAATTACTAGGGTGCAGAAAAGTTTCTATGTGGATAATTGTGTGACAAGTGTAAAGAAAGATGAGCTTCACACATTTATGGAAGATTCAACTGATATTTTCCAAGAAGCAAAATTTGAGCTCAGAGGGTGGAAGCACACAAACCCTGCTGTCTATCCCAAATGAAATGACCCCAGTTCTAGGATTGTTATGGAGCAGAGGAGCTGACACTATATCCGGAAACTCTGTGATTGTTGAAGAGTTGACATCATTATCGGAGCCTGTAACCAACAGAAATATTTTATCATCTGCACACAGGATATTTGATCCTTATTGTTTTACAGTTCCTGTGACCCTAATTTCGAAGTGGTTGATACAGGTACTTTGGAAGGAAAATCTGAGTTGGGATGATCCAGGGTCAAGTACGGTTAATGAGAACTTTACAAAGTGGGCTAAATCACTCCATTATTTGAAAAAGATAGCAATTCCCCGGTATATTTCTAAAGAAGGTGCCAAGTTGAGCTTATACACATATTTTGTGATTGCCTATTATGCTGCAGTTGTTTTTCTGAGAATGGAATTATCTTCTAGTATTACAGTTTTTCCTAATTGAAGCGAAGGCTAGAGTTGCACCTATAAATAAGACAACAGTCCCTCGTCTTGAACTCCTGGCAGCAACAATAGCAGCTAGGCTGGCATCGAAGGTAGGAAATGATCTTGGAATCAATAGAATGAACTGTCAGTTTTGGAGTGATTCGACTACTGTGATAACCTGGATACAGAAATATGAAAATTGGAATGTATTTGTTCATAACCGAGTGAAAGAAATTAGGCTATTATCAGACAAAGAATCATGGCATCATGTTGAAGAAAAATTTTTCCAGAAGATTTAGCAAGCCCGGGATGTTCTGCAGATGTATTATTCCAATATAAATGGTGGGAGGGGCCAGAATGGCTGAAAAAGATACCAGCAGAATGGCCAGTTTCAAAATCAATGATAAACGAAGATGAAGTTTATTTAGAGAAGCAACATGATGTAGTTTTAAGTTTAATTAGTCCCGATGCCAACCATGATTGGTACTACCAATATTTTTCTAGATATTTAAAATTACTGCGCTTCATAGGTTGGATACTTAGGTTTCTACACAACTGCCAACATCCAGAGAGAAAGGTTTCTGGCGAGTTAAATGTAGCAGAGCTAAGTATTGCAGAAGCACATCTAGTTAAACTTATTCAGAAAGAATCTTTCCATGGTATTGAAGATGAACACATAATTTCTCTTAGCCCATTTGAAGATGAAAATGGAATTTTTATGCATCAAGACTAGAATATCCGAGCGAAAAGACCCATTGAAAGAGTTTACCCACTGGAAGTCTTGCCTGCAGAAAAGAATTCAACCTGTGTTCCTGATGTTTTGACTTCCAACAGCTTCAGAGAACCCGAAACAGAAACCGTTGAACATCCAAAAGATATTAAACTGTCAAGAGTTGGCCGAAGGATTGTTTTGCCATCTAGATACAAATTGTGACTACTGTGAACAATGCATATTTTGTACATTTCTGATGTTGCATTTAACTGGACAATCGGTTGAGTCAAGAGACTCAAGGTGGGATTTTGTTGTGAACAGTGTTAAAAAGTGTACCTATCTGTTTATAATTATGATGTCTTTGGTTGTGTTGTTTAGACAAACCTAAAAAAGTTTGCTATGTATAATATCATAGTAAAGTTACAGCTGCTTTGAAATATTATTTGTCTGTCTGCACTAAGTTTTATTTTATTTTATTCGTCGAGGAGACGAATTGCAGCAGATAACGACAACAGAAATCACATTAAAATACAGATATCACATGAATAATGAAATAAATAATAAAAAAATAAATAAATGCTTAATAGATTACAATTTGAGTATATATACTTAAATTACTTCCTGGTAATGTCACATAGCTATAAATTTAATGACGACAAAAATTTCAATACCTTACTACCTCTTTAAGCAGTATTCATAAATTCTTCAACAGAGTAAAAATAATACTTATTAAGAGATATTTTTAAGTTTTGTAAGTAGAGTTTATCACTATTACCATGAACTTCCTTATTAAAAAATTGGATTTTATTATAGATGTGAATGGTTGTATAAGTCTATAGAGCAAACTTTTTTTTGGAATATCTTTAATCAATTGTTGGGTAAGTGAAGGTAATTTCTACGTCTTTTATTGTAACTGTGGAAATCTGCATTTCTTTCAAAATTATCGATATTTTCAAGTGTAAATTTTATAAAAGAGTATATATACACACATAGTAAAGGAAAAATTTCAAATTTTTTAAACTAATGGCGTATTTCAATGGACTACACTGAGTGAGCACACAGTGCGCACATGAAATTTAAAAAGTTCGGCGGTCACGTGATTGCCCGCAAAAAGTTTGTATTGTTTATGCCCTAACAACTAGAACACACCGCAATTTCAGTGCAAAACATTTGTGACAACAATTGATGTTCAGCATAAAATTTTTCATACCTGGACATTATTAATATGTGGAAACGCAGGTCCGCGACGTTATGCGAAGTTATTCTTTCGCTAGTCTCTCTTTTTTTTTGGCCAAGAACTAAAAGTAGTTAAGTACTCACGAACTACTCGTCATTACTAACCTTACCGTCAATGTAATAACAAACATTATTATCAAGATAACAACTGTATTTTCGTTATTTATTGATCATATTATAATATTAAAATGCTGGAGTGTCAATTGATTGCAGAAATAACACCATAATAATAATTTACGTATTGTTTACATGTCTCAGGCCGTCGCCATACTTGCACCAGGACAACCGCACTGTCTCTAGAGACAGTGCAATAAAATTTGCCCGCGGTGCGCACCCGGCGAGTGCAAGTCACCATTGAAACACGAAAAATGATTGCACTCTTCGAGTGCGGGTAGGGTCTGAAACACACGACACTGGACCAGTGCGCACCGAGTTCAGTCGAGTGCAGTCTTTGGAATACGCTGAAAGGTTTACATGAGTGGGTCGAGGTCGATTTAACACCGCTTAAAATTCTTATAGTTTTTTTTAGTTATATAAATCTGTCTATCGTTTAATATTTTAGGAACGTGAACGGATCGTTAATAAAAAGGTACCTCGTACACAATCCAAAAATACATTTTTAAACATAAGTAAACATATGCGAGCGTAAAATATGCATACTATGCATTTCAGTTGTGTGTATTATTACCTCAGTTTTGTGTATAGTACACTTTGTAAAACTTTCTAAGTTTAAGATTATGTTTATAGGAGTACTGATAATTTTAAACTATAAAATGTCTGAACATATGGAAATAAGCCCGCATTTTTACATACAAATTTAACAAATACCTACTATAATACATCCTTATTACTATAAAATAACATACATATAACGTGTCAACTATGTCAACAGTCGTCAACCTCGCCACCCACCCTAACCCAATTTAAGAGCCCTAAACTTGTATAAATAAATAAATATTCACAATTATTCTGTCGCAGTGTAGCGAGACCATGCCTTACCTACCTCTCTAGGCTACCATTTCCAAACCCCTCCTAAACCTTCCTCACCTTAACAGTTACCAAATAATTCTGCAAAATATTCCTCTACCACCGACCTCACGAGCATAGACTGTCTACCCAGTATGTTTGTTCGTTCTCTTCCACTCCACTTGAACCTTCTCACTGTTGTTTACTCTCCCCTACCCTCCCTTAGTTAGGTGGCCATTAAACCCTTCCCAACCACCCTTTCTTTTCACCTGTACATCCTGATCAGACTTATAAGATTCTCTCTTAAGTCTCTGATAATATACATAATTTACAAACCAACACAACTGTTCACCACAATAACACCAGATAGACTGGTAATATTCATATTTCCTCAGCCTCCCTTCCTCTATATCAAAAAGGTTTTCACAACTCCGCTATCAAAATATACAACTATCTACCACAGCATTATAAAGACTTGTGCAGGACTAACACACCATACAGCACACAATGTTTCAGTTATGTTTCAGAAATGTTTTTGAAACTTTACAATGTCTCATTCACATAACATTTTATTTCAATGTTTCAGTGATATATGAGGCGTTCAGAAGCCATGCCGACTAACTCAATCGTTACTAATTGTTCAGTAGGACACGTCAAATATGTTTACGTGTAAAAAATGCAACTGGTAAAATTTGAATGGTTTCATAATTTTTTATTGCGTTTCACATGGCAATATATTTTGTAAACATATTTATAGCCTTGTAAATAAATTTATAAAAATAATGTAATGGAAAAACTATAATTTTTGTGGAGTTAGTAAGGTTGCCAACTGAAATTTATTCAATAATATTCTAATGAGTTATGCACAAATCCATTTTCTGTTTCTTATGAGGTATCGAGTTCAGACCTCAGCACACCCCTTCTTAATTCCCCTTTTTTTTTCGCTAGGACGAGTTGCGATGACAAAGAGTCGCTATTTTCAACATTAACTCTATAATTTACACACTGTGAGATATATTGGCTTGAGATTCTTACACCGCAAGCATATTTCCGAATTTTTGAAAAAAAAAAAAAAAAAAACTTTAAGATTAAAGAGTACCCCATATTAAGGTGAATTAAAAAAGTTTTCCTGACCAATTTTTCTTCACCTACAACAATTTTGGAAATATTATTTTGCATAACTTAAATGTACCACGTTTAATTACAAAATTATTGGTAAAAATCTTATAAAGGTTTCTTATTTTTAAATTTTCAAGTAAAAAAATTAAATGTTCAGATAAAATGAAACTGAAATGTGTTATACGATAAACCAATGAAAAATCAAGTTAACATTGTTCTTGCCCTTTAAGTAGGTTAACTTACTGGTTAATTTTTTTAAGTAGACAATAAGAATAAAATAATTCAAAATTACTTAAGTTTAAAAACTAATCGCACTATATATATATATATATATATATATATATATATATATATAATTCAGTATCTTATACCCCTACGCATACTAATAATTATTTTTCTACATTCGATAGGTGATTCTAGACTCACTACATTTAATTCAGAGTGTGAATTATGTATAGTCAACACAAATATAACTTATAGTGCTCATTTATAATTAAATTAATACAAACAATGTAACAGTATGATTAAAGCATGTCCGTAATCATTGTGTACATCACAAACCAAACATAACCACTCAAAACAACAGCTGAAGCAAACAATAAAACAATTGCAAGTTTCACGGAGTTAATCACTACGGCAACTGAAGTATTTGTTGAAATATTCAGATGCCAGAAATGTTACTGCATCATTGCGACCTATTGTGTACGTATGGAGCACGGTCGTAGAAGAACAGGTCTGGACACTCGCCTATCTAACAATGTATTTTGCTTGACCCCCTTGTTGTTTGGCTGTAGTTCGTCAAGTTACCAAGAATGTCGTACTTTTTGGCGCTGTTTTCCGGGCGGTCGGATTCAAACTCCGTCCACTTTTTTCCATTGTTAAATTTATAAAGTAAATAGAGGTTGCTGGAGTCTTTTCTTAAATTTGTGAGCAAAGAAAGTATCTCATAAATTGATAAAAAATACGTTTTGATAAATTGTTTATCTTAGTGGAAAGGAAGTAGACGGAGTTTAGTCCGACCGCTGTAAATCAGCGCTAATATAATACAATATTCTCGGTAACTTGGTGAACTAGAGCTAAACAACAAGGTGGTCAAGTTTCCAGGCGAGTGTCCAGACCTGTTCTTCTACGACCGTGGTATGGAGTTATTCGTTTTGGCCACTGAATGGATGGCACAATTTCTGACACAACCACTTGCAAAACTAAAAAATGACAAAAAATGGAGTTAGTCGGTATGGCTTCTGACGCCTCATATAAGAAACATTATAATGTAACATTTCAATCCAAATGTTTCAGATAGGCGGAGACATTTAGTTGAGACTTTAGCCGACGAGCGATTATATGTTTCGCAACACACATTGCAGAAATATTTAAGAAATATTGCAAAGTAACATTTCAATAAGCACATTTCAAATAGGTCACCGAAACATCAAGTTGATATGTTCGCGGCAATAGTCGCTGGTTAATTACAAGTAAAATATTTCAAATTACAATTGTTAAAATGGACATTTAGTGGATATTGGCAGCTGTTATATTACTCGTTTTTCAAGGCACTGTGTGCTAGAAATGTTTTTGAAACATAATTTATACTGTGCACTGGTAAATGTTAATAATCGCTACTCGTGTACATGCCAAACTTTTGATTTAAGATGTATAGTTTACTACTGAAAAATGTTTCTAGAGTTATTGGAAGTAGTCCTACATAATAAAAGGTTAGGTTAAGTTATGTAAGGTTAGGTTAAGTTAGGTTAGGTTAAGTTAGGTTAGGTTAAGTTAGGTTAGGTTAAGTTAGGTTAGGTTAAGTTAGGTTAGGTAACGACTGTAGAAACATTTTGCATTAACTTAATAAATTTACCTCTAAAATCAACATTTTGGCCGGTACACAATGAGTAGCTATTTTTAATAATTATTTATTTACTTTGCACTTTTTAAACTCTATTGCAAATTTTAAGTTTAAACGTTAAATGGATTAAGTCAGTTCCCTATAATACAAGTTCCAGAAATCGTAATACAATAAAATTTCTAGAGAAGTAATACATACAAAGATTTTACAGTAATAATACAGGTAACACAAACAGTATGCACCACCTTATCTGCTACTCTAACATCTCAATCCAAACATAATACTTACACAATTGTAAAACATACACTAAAAGTTCTAACACACTCAATAAGAAGCACAATTTATATATATATATATATATATATATATTAAAAATGCTATTTACAAGAAATGATTTACTACATTGGACAAAGTGCACAACAAAACATGTATAGCATTTTTTTATTTACATAGCACTGTGACAATACATTGTATATTTTATTGTAGTTGTATACACTTATTAAAGGTAAATTTCATTTGAATGCTTATCAAATAGGCATATTTTATAGTAACAGTTTGAGTACCTAATACAATGTCAATACTTAATATAAAATACAAAAACCCAATATATACACTTGTAGAAATAGAAAACTTGTCTCTTTCATAAATACACACACACGCGCACACACACACAAAATTGACGTGTGCCTAGCACACCCTCCCATTAGCCCGTCTGCCACACTGTACTCATTTAGTATGGCCTACATTCAGTGCATGTTGTAAATGGTAAATATTGCCTTTAAAAATATGCTTATTTAAATTCATTCTTTAATTCCTACGTTTTACAAGTGTCTAATTTTTGTTTCAATGTTTTTAAAAATGAGTTTTCATAATTGTGTCCTTCAGTCGCCATTTTTCAGTGTTGCATCAGCTATGCTATGTGCATTGTATCCTTCCGCTTGAACATGATGCAACAGGGAAGGGGTCTGCATCGCCAAACACTTCACTCCCCTTGTCAAGAACTTTCTGGATCGCGACACGGTACTGGTCAGGTACGGCATGGTCGAAACTGTCTAACTCAATGTGCGAGGTATGGTGGGTTGGTTTGCATCCCACGTGGTACATTGTGCGGCGCTCGCATATGCCGAAATGGATGCGGTTGTCTGCAATCTCGATGACAGTCTTTTGCTCTACCAGTCACGGTACTCCGAGGATGAGGTCCTCGCGAATGTCGTTTGAAACAAGTGCAACAACATCAGTGTTAATGTTCCGAATTTGCATGTTGATTTTGACCATGCCCACAACTTTGCATGTATCGTCCAGTGTGGCTAGCTGGACAGTGTGGTTACATTGTTGTAGCAACGTTTGTGGTATGAGAAAGGTGCGGATGAAGTTGTGTGAAGTGGCTGTGTCAATAAGCGCTGTGGTCGTGTGGCCGTTTACACACACTGGGATACGTAACAATTGGTCAGTAGCTGCGGTACTTACTTGGCCCAAGATGCTGGTGAGTGTGGCTGCGTTGTCCGCCACTGCATTGTTGACTGGGGCTGCGTGGTTAACAGGTGCTGCTTTGTTGACATTTATTGTGCTGCCACTTGCTGCGTTGTTGACATTTGAGGGGTTGGTAACGCTGGTTGCATTGTTGACATTTGAGGGGTTGGTAACACTTGTTGCATTGTTGACACTTGAGGGGTTGTTGACACTGGTTGCTTTGTTGATATTTGAGGGGTTAGTAACATTTGTTGCGATATTGATATTTGAGAATTTGGTGACACTGGTTGCGTTATTGACATTTGAGGTTTTGGTAACACTTGTTGCATTGTTGACACTTGAGGGGTTGTTGATATTGGTTGCATTGTGGACAATTGAGGGGTTGGTAACACTGGTTGCGTTGTTGACATTTGAGAATTTGGTTACTCTGGTTACGTTATTGACATTTGAGGTGTTGGTAACACTTGTTGCACTGTTGACACTTGAGGGGTTGTTGACACTGGTTGCATTGTTGTCATTTAAGGTGTTGGTGACATTGGTTGCATTGTTGACATTTGCGGATTTGGTAACACTTGTTGCTTTGGTGATACTTTTTGGTTAGTTGTGCGGAGCTGGGTAGGCTACATTTGGTGTGCTTACCCGACCATCCCGTTTCTCGAAAGCTGTCCTGGCCGATTAGGGCAGACACTGTGCCAATGGTACTATTCGTCACTTCAATAGCGGCAGCAAGGTACAGTGCGCGCCGTGGCGTTGGGCGGTTGACTAGCCGATGTGCTTAGGCCCTCTTTGCGTGGAGGCACTGTTGTCCTGAGATTTGCCTCGCCAGCTGTTCGGACAGCTGGGTCGGTGGGTGGTGCCATGGCGCGGCTCGCTGCTCTGCGATCGGCGTTTGTTCGCCTGTCACCGAATGCTGGTTTGGTGCATTGTGGTTGTTGGAGTTGATTGTCCCGGTCAATACTAATGATGGTTCGCATGAACTGTTCATAGCCGGCAAAAATCATGGGTCTCAACGCTGCTCTGAATTCGGGGCGAGCATTGTCTACAATGTATTCTAGGATGTCCTCCTGTGCGAGGTTAGGGTGGTAACAACTCGCGAGACTGACTTTCCTTCCTACATATGCTTCTAAGTCCTCTTTTTCGCTTTGCCTCTCTAGGAAAACCGCTAGCTGTTGTCGGAGTGTGGAGTACGAGCTCGCATAGCAGGCTGTATTTTTTGCACAAACAGGGGCCAGCTCATGTTGTATTCCTGTGTGGAGTTCCTCCAGTCGTGGGCATCACTGCGTAACTGTTTGCCAACAGCACCGGGCCAATCGATTTGGGTTACCCTGTATCATTGGAGCCGTGATGTGCAATCTTCCAGGAACATGTTGGGATCCTCTGCACTTCGCCCTAAGAAGGTCGATAAGTTTTGAAACTGGCTGGGCACCTTCGCCTGTGTCTGAATGGTGAAGGTGGGTTGCGTTTGTCAACTGGGTGGAAGGTGGTACTGCTAGAGAGTGGTGTGACTGCCAGGAAGGGGGAGGGGCCCCACCAGGTGCTGGGTTGCGTGAACAACATGTTGGTAGTACTGACCTGTGGTGTTGTGGTGGCTGGGTTGATAAACACACCTGCTGGTTGCGTGCTGCCAGCAGCTCGCTGGCAGGCTGTACAGATCAACACTCCCCTCTGGACTGAGGCCCCCTCAGGGGTGGTGACACACGCAGGGTGGTAGCGGCGGTGGCACTCACTGCATGCTGCCACTGTAGGTCCGATGCTGGCACAGTTGCTGTTGTCGCACTGTTGGCACTGTTGAGGGTTAGTGGTGGTCCTGTCGCCTGTTTGTTGTACGCGGCACTGATAACATGTAAATGTCCCATCCAGTATAGACTTCCATTCGTGCATGCGTGCACAGACCGCGTGTATGCGGTGTCCACAGCGGTTGCAGCTGAATGTCTCTGACGTGGCTCCAGCACACGTGGTTCTGGCACAACACCATGTTATGTTTGCATTGTCGGGTGTCGGAGGGTTCTGGAAAGTCCCGGTGGTCGGTGTTCGGTCGTATCGGATGGTTGGGTCTGTTGGTTGGGGACGGAAGCACAAAGGGCAGATGCAGCCCACGAACTTCCGGCTAGGGCGGGATGCCATGTTGACTGTCTGTGAATAGCTGTTGGACATGGTAGTCGCAGTTGTCTGGCGCGGTGTATGCGGTGATGCCAAGTCGCGCACAGTGTTACCGTTTCTCCCGCACTTTGCACAGTCTGGTGGATGTTATATCCGTGGTTTACCATTTTAAATAGCTACACAAGTTGGGCAAGCCATTTTGACGTGGCCAATATGGGTGTGAGGAGGAGGCGGCATGTCGGAACACCCTAGCTGGGTATAATCCCAGACACGTGGTTGAAACTGAAGTAACGATTGCTGTGATAGGGCTCCAGTCGGTCGTTGATGTTTAAACTAGCCCAGGCGGACACGGTACTCTGTACTCTCAGGGTTGGTTCGACGACCACGTAGCTGTCTCCTCGCACAAAGGCCGATGCGATACCTACATGCGTGTTATGCTGGGGAGGGTGTTGAGGCCCCCTCCATGCCTCATAGCACAAAGAAATAATCACAGAATTACAGAAAGAGAAAAACACATACACTAAAACGGCAACACTAAACTGCACCAGAGAAGGCTGGGCCCTGAAACTTACGTGACTGTAAAATAAGTGGTTACGTAAGAGCGGTGTATTTCACATGAAAATGAGCACTATACATCAAGGCTTGTATGGTGCTGAAGCGGGCCTGACGAAAAAGCCGGTCAGTGGCTGATGCGAACTGTGAAGCAGCCCGAAGCCGCGAAAAACTTACATGGTGAATTAAGTCCCGGGGGCGGCGAGTCGATCGGGATGGGTGGCAATCATGGGGAGAGCAATGATACGAAAGACGCTGCAAGAAAAATTTAACTATTACAGTGACTGTGGTTAATACATGTGTTGAAGCTCCCCATGACGCGATATGTGTGCTACACTTATGCCCGCCAAACTCAGACTCCCGGAACATGGCGGTGGGCGAGAGGTCGAAACCTCTAGTTCGCCCCAAGTCCGGCGAGGTAAATTTTATTACTATTGAAAACACAATGCACTGAGTGTTAATATCAAAATTGTCTTCCTTCACACTGTGTAATGTGGGGCGATGGCTCTGTAATGTTTTGAATCTTTTGGTTTGCTTTAGCCGAGTTTTGGGGTTGTCAGAGTTTTTGGTGAACTTACGTGTTTTTGACTTAGATTAAAGTTGGTGAATATACATACAATAAGTGCTAGAATTAACTTATACCCTTCTAAAAATATTGTTTGGCATGTTATTATCTGCTGCGAGGGCCGTGTGGTTCTGTCATGTTGGCACTAGCCACGTGCTTGATCTAGGTCAACACACGTGTGGATATATAATATTCATTAATATTTGTAGGTGCTAAGTTCGCGCACACAACACTTTTTACTGAGTTGAGAAAATTCTTTCGAGAATTTTAATGCCACTCGCATGCTCAGTAGTTGTAAAAACGTGTGACCACATGTTTTGGTTTGGGGCTAATTATTCCCATGTTAAGAAGGGGATCGTCAAACTACAAATGGCCGTTGGTACTAAAATTGCACTAATTAAAATGTCACTTCCTTTTTCTTGTTTCGTTCATTCCTTGGCCCGTGGCCTCTGCAAACAACTTGGAAGGTACTTTGGTGTCTGTGGTGACATCATAGAGGAGGCGACAATGGGTCTATAACCCGGCGCTAGGTGGGTCACGTCAACATTGTAGCAACGTTGCAGCAATGTCACACAAAAATTTTTCAAGGTTGTAGCAATGTTGAATGAAGTAACTGAAACGTTGTAGCAACAATGCTGCAACAGGAAAATGTCCATTTTCGTTCAACGTTTCTAAACATTGTCGCAGCAACGTTGATCTGCGGACGTTGCAGCAACGTTTTTTTGAGGATGTTGCTGCAATGTTAATATGGGGATGTTTCAGCAACGTTGATTAGGGGATGTTGTGTAAACATTTATTTGGGAACTTTGCATAAACATTGATTTGGGATGTAGAATATATAAAGACCCACTTGTGGCTATGAAACAATAATAATTATAATTTCTAAACGACATTTAACGTAATTAAAACCAAACTCGTAATAAACGAGCATTAAGAAGACCTCAACAACAATTAAATTTATAATTAAAATAATAATTACACAAACAATGTCGTAGTTCAAAATTATTAAAAAGCTTATTTAAAACAGAATCTCGAAGGAGTGTTCTTGACCAGGTAGTAGGCGAACATTGTCAACATTGTAGCAACGTTACAAAAAACCTCAATATCAGCACATTAAAAGATTAAACGTTGGTACTTTTAGAAACATTACTGCAACATTGACAGTACACACACAACCAAAATGAAACAGTTCAACGTTGTGGCAATGTTTCTGCAACCAAGTGTGTAGAAGTAGACCTGAGCATATGAAATTGTAATAAGCAATCGTTACATGCGTTACTGTTCAATGTTTTTATCAAGCTAACTAATGTACATAAGCCAAGGTACTGTAATAGAATACTATAATTTTATGTAGCATGTCTCAGATGTCAAGAACTACCACCTTAATGAATTTGTGATTTACGAAAAGAATTGGTACCTGTATGTGGCTCATTTATAGAGGCCAATGTTTAGATGTAATAATAGAATTAAATTAATAAAATAAAATATTTTAGTTTTTTGGAACAAGTGAAGGGAGACCTTCATAATAATTCTTAAAGTAACTTTGTTTATATATATATATATATATATATATATATATATATATATATATATATATATATATATATATATATATATATATATAGGAATTTCTAATTTTTGTGTTCTAAATGTTTTTTCATTCGTGAAATATACATCTAAAATAATTTAAAAATATTTATATATAGAATTTTAATACCAAGTAATTGAAACTTTTGTTGGTTGTCTGCTTTTACAATGAATTCATTTTTCTAGGAGAGATTTGCAAGAACATGAAATAAAGGGATTTCATTTTCAATCAGCAGTATTATATTTTTTTGTACCTGTATCATGAAACATTTGCTGTATGGGAGAGAGACTTACTTACTTTGTCGTCTACATTTTAGAAAATGGATTATTTACTAAACAGTTTAGTACTATTTAATTAATAACTTTTTTAAAATTAGTTGGTCATTTGTAAGATTTGCTGCAGAGTTTGAGATTAACTTAGATTCTGCCAAATATTACATATTTTTAAGACACAATGGAAACGCTAATTTAATGAACTTAAATTTAAAAGTTTATAACGTACAATAGTATTTGTGCAAGTATTGAATATACATGGGTTAAGAACACATTGTCTAAAAGCACATTGTTAGAAAATACCTACATCTAGCAATTTTTAATTTTCAATTCACAGAGCAATTTGATTTTCCCTTGAAATGTATAACAGTATCTACAATATGAACTGTAACACCAATTTACTTAAGGCCATGGGTTCCTATTTACGCTGTTTTTTAGAGTTTAATTTCCGAAATTCTGAAAGGGAGCTGCTACAAAACTGTTAGATAGACACGCTGAAATTTGTACTATGCTGCCGAAGTTTTTCAAGAGCATAAGTTACAATAGATTTGGCTAATCATTAACTTATTTTCCTTATGTCAATAGTTAGCCAAAATTATTAAATCTTACATTTAAAAAGATAATTTACATAGTACCAAAACTTTCCAACGGTTCTATGTAACAGTTTTGTGATAAGTACTCTCTATCAGGATTTAAAAATTAAAACATATTAAATAGCATATAAACAGAGACCCATGGCCTTAAAATGTGCATTTGTTTACATCACTTTGTTTTTTCTTTAGTTTATGGAGATATCACGTGGAGCGCAATATTTTCGTTAGTTTAGCGAGAGACCACTTGGAGCGCTAGTTACAAATACTAGAACAAAAAAAAAAGCATTGAGTTGCCCACCTTTCCGTTGGGTAGGTAATCTTTGGCTACTTTAGTTCATGACCAGTTGCTAGCTTAGAGCATAGATAACAACTAGAGAGCTGATTGCCTATCCCTTTCCATGCTGTGAAGTGATTCTTAGATCTAATCAGCTGTTGATGGGCACCGAGCGAAATAAGTTTCATAATTATTACTACATAGCGGTGAGCATATTGTATTTAAATATCACTCACATTTAAAGAAGCATATGCAGAATGATTCGCTGTCGCATATTACCAGTGTGGAGTCACTAGAGTACTATAAATGAACACATCATATTATTATAGTTATCCATGGAGGATTTGATTAATTTGCAAGAGACAGAAGAATTATTTTCATGTTTGGTCAATCTAATGTAAACATGAATATAATTTGCAAATATATTTAATACTCGAATAACGTACATTTTATTTGTGTAAACCACAAATTGGTGACCCTGACGTGATTCTAGTACACAGTACAAAACTTGAAGAAATATTCACATTGAAAACTGTAAGTAACAACATTTATATTTTGTGAATAAGTTAAATATTTGAAATGTCTAACACCGACGAAGCAACGTCAGGTGTAGAAGTATCGCCAATAAATGTGAAGTTACCAACTTTTTGGCGGAAGAATGTGGAAATATGGTTTCTTC
>PNEQ01003659.1:121892-231905 GCA_003012365.1 Medauroidea extradentata | reverse complement strand
TCGCAACTTTCCCTCCCCTGCTGTGTTGAACGTCAATCTGCCGTAACATAAAGGCCACAATCCTCCGGCCATATTGCGCCTCTCGCCAGTACTCAAAACTGAATTACAAATTAATTATTTTAAACCAAAATTTGCTATTGAGACACACAAAACATACAATTCTAATCATAATGAAATTTCAACTGGCTTTCTACGACTACTCTAACATAATTTACAGTATTTACAATATATGTGTTGTTTATTTTCATTTGAAGGCTATATGCCGGTTACAACCAATAACATTCTTACGAAACGAGTAATAATTTTTCATAAGCTGCAGTGGTCTATCAATACTGTAGAAATTGTTCTAAATACACTTGTACTGAAAGTCAGTTTGTGTTAGGAGGTACCGGTAAGTTCAATGCAACGACACACCTGACAAGATATATGTTCTGTTAAATGCGCAATTGGTTATGACACACGCCTGGCTAGATGATTCCAACCCTTTTATTTACATACATGGGTGTTGATAATATCGTAGCCCACAATTGTTGCGCTTTGTGAATTGCCGTTTAGTAATGTGATACTCAAAACATTATTCATTAGTTTTTCATTCTGATCGTATTACAATCAAAAATTTTCTCCTTCAAGTACTTATTCAATGGTTATTACATCCTTTCGGAAGAAATGTGGTGTATTGATCGCGCATATACTTGAATACCTATTTTTAGTCATTTCTCTATAGGGAAGATTGACTGCTCATTTAGCTATTATGTAGTAGGATGGGCCGAAAAACCTCATTTCTTTATTCCGAAGTTGTAATAGCGAGGAAAAGTTGCAAATTATATAGACAAAAAAAGAAAAAAATTATCAAAATCGGTTGACACTGAAAATTTGACAAAATATAAATATAAGAATTTCATTTTGCTATTTTTTAAATTAAATGATTTGGTATTGTAATAGCTTGTAACATCATTAAACAGAGTCTTAAAACATTGTGTTTTAATTTGGTTTAGATCAGATGTTATCTTCCGGGTATTTGATAAATAGTACGCAATAGCAATAGTACTTTTTCACACGAACTCTTAATGAGTTATAAAATAACTGTCAAGTTCAGTGAATGTTTTCTGGTCGCGCTCCGCATTCCTAGGATCACGCCACCTGTCTCCCTCCATTGTTTCGTCAGTCTGCATCTGTCAGTTGTGATTGCAGTGCGTTAGTGTTTAGTGAGATCTCGCTGTTTTCGTCCTGCAACTCTTGGTGTTTTGTGTTATGACTTTGCTGTGTGTTGACTCTGCGTTGTGATGTAACGGAACGGTGTCATCGTGGCTGTGCCGAAGAACGTAATAACAAGACCGGTATTCGACTGCCCCATTTTTAGTACTTCAAAAGATCTGCCAACAAACAAGCTGCCTACGGGCGAGGAAATCATTTGGTGTTTTTCTCAAGAAAGGTACTATTTGGCACTACAAATTAATAATAAGCGCGTTAGTTTTAAACAAGTTACCTGTACAGCAACTAACAAAGTAATCCGCTTATATGAAAAAACATGTATCCTTACAGTTACAGATAAGAAAATCGCGCAGCTCATAACTTCGTTGCATGATAAGTATTACAGCGTGAAGAAATTATATACACGAGACTAAAATAAAGCTCCTATAAAATGAAAGTTAATGAATTTTAAAAAAAAATTGCTCACTTCTTTTTGACGTAGCAGCTTGCAAATGCCTTACCGTTGTTGAATGCATGTGCAAAAAAAACTGATTTGTGCCAGTGCAAAGTAGCTATTGATTGTAGCCGTGAAAAATAAAAAAAAAATAACCCAATTGAGCTAAGATTAATTTTCTCACGTCGAGTACACGGAATAGGAAAAATTGGAGTGGTAGACATAAATGAAACAAACAAGCGTAACAAAGTATTGGAAAGGAAGTTACATAGCAGTCATTTATACGAAGATGTTTCAAAACCCTCATGCGCTCATTCTGTTTTAAATTTAGTCAAAACTGAAGATGAAGATCATTGTCTTCCTAGTACGGATAGTGATAGCGACCAAGATTATACACATCCACATACACTTACAGTTCAAACAAAAAAAAAATCTTCTAAACCTATTTGGCAGGTGAGAGTTCGGTCACAATTTACTGCAATACTTAGCAACCGTTATGGTGCATCCGATCGCGCCACTGCAGCGAGCTCATCAAGTGTTTGCACGACTTTGGCGTTGTTACTGTTTCGGATTTCTCCCATGTTAAAGATAAGAATCAAATAAGAAGGGAAAAGCAAAATGTTAAGGCTGAATTGTGTAGAATATCAGACGAACTTCCACTGGTAGGTTTCTATTTAAATGGATGTACGGACGACACGTTGGTGATAGAGCAAGCTCATTCAAAAAGATTTCGTAGAATTATTAAGGTAGAGCATTACTCGCTGATTCAAGAACCCGGCTCACTCTACGTTGGCCACGTTACTCCAAATTCAGGAAGCTCTATACAGATATTGTCAAGTATGTCATTTCTTACCTGTTTGAGCGTGGTATTGCTCTTGAAAATGTAATTGTCATCGGATGTGATGGTACTGCTGTCAATACATGTCGGAAAACTGGTCTGGTTCACCGAGTTGAACTTTATTTAAGGAACCCTGTACAATGGGCAATTTGCCTCCTCCATTTCAATGAGTTGCCATTCCGCCACGTGTTTCAGCATCTGGATGGCAAGGCAACGGGGCCTAGTACTTCTAAAGGGTCAATTGGTGAAAAGTAGTTCACTGCCAAAAACTGCCGGTGGTCAACTTCCAGAGTATTGAATGTTTGATCCCAGAGATGGACAGAAACGTGCTTAGTAAAGATCAGCAACACTTATGATATTTCAAAAGCAATACAATCAGGGACCTGTAATGAATATTTGGCTGTACGAGATCCTGGGCTCTTATCTCATTCGAGGTGGTTGACAAAAGCAAATAGAACTCTCACCTGAACTTTAAGAACTAGTTTTGCTTATATTGAAATCATACATGCCAGTGTGGTTTACTATCAAAACAAGTAAACGCTATACAGACGGCCTGAAACTTGTTTACCAAGCAATACAATCCACCAGGAATTAGTAACTTATCAGCAAGTCGTGATATGATTATTTTTGCTGTTTAAGTTCCCGATGTCCTAATAATCATGATACAAAATATTTTCATATATAAATAACAACAAAGGGAGTTTCTTTACTTGCAAGACCAATATAAAAAATCCTAGAAGGAATTTTCAAATATGTAAACCCAGTACAAATTATCAGAAAAATTGTAACACGTTATTCCAGCAAAAGAAGTCCTCACAAGGGACTATGAGAATGACTAGCCAACCTATATTCGTATATATATATATATATATATATATATATATATATACATATATATGTGTGTGTATGTGTATGTGTATAACATAACTGATTCTTTTAAATCATCAATAGATAATTTAATTTTTTTATAAAATTAATTTTACCATCATATTTTACTACATTTACAAATATAATAATAATCATTTTATATATTTGAATAATAATTTACTATTTCAAAATCAAAGTTATTATTTTTTATGTTTATTAAATTTATATTATCGTGGCACGTAAACTTTAGATACATGTAAATGTTCATAAACAAAATACAAAATATTATTAGCAACTAAAATATTATTTTCTTCAAATAACGGAATCCAGATATCACTAAACCAATGTCTTAAATTTATTTCATAACTACTCCGATCAAAAATACAAGAATATTCAGTACATTTCCTTTATTCTATTTTTCTTCGGTATTTATCAAATTATTTTATTCTGAATGCATTGTTTAAATCCAGGCAAATTTTCTTTCACCCAAATTTGAATTTCATCTGCTTCTTTCATTTTTTATTTCATATTTTAATAATTTAATCCAGATTCATCAATAAATATTGTATGTGGATGATCATTTAATAATGAAAATAAACTTATTATTTTAACTTTTGATAATTGATTAGATAATTTTCATTTACACTATCCCTAATCGCTATTTTTTTGTATCTTTATATTTTGAAATTCGTGTAACATATTTTCCTTTAAATCAAAGATTATTACAGTATTATTATAATCAAACATTTCTTTATTGTTATAAATTATATAATTTAGTTTGTAGTTAGTCATTTCTTACAAATGTTGTAACTTGTTGTTCATTATTTCAAAATTAATTTTTAAATTTAAAATGTATATATTTTTTCATTTCATTTATTTCATTTCATCTATTTCATTTATTAGGTTTAAAGTGCCATCCAACAGTCTTGCGACCAATAACAGGATGACACTAAACAAATAACAGACACAAAAACAGAAAACAAATACAGAAACACAGAATAAACAATTAACAAAGGATAAACAATTAACAAAGGACATATAAATGAATACAGACATACAAAACAAAGGACGAGACACGTACAACACACTCTGACAGGACAATATGCAGTAAAACATTTAAAAAGAAGACAGACAGAACTGAGACACACTTAATCAGCCTTATTTAAAGTCCCAGAATACAATTTTTCTATCCTTAAAAGGATCAAATTTACTAATATCATTAAAATTGAATATACATCTGTTAATAAAGTTTTTATTTTTAGATAATGCGTAAAAAAGATTAAAGTTTATACTAATACGGTTAGACACCTTTAAACTTGTATTGTTTATAATAGTTTGACAATCAAAATAATAGAGAAAGGTGTTAATAAAAAATAGAGCATCATTAACTATCCTACAAGCATGTAAAGTGGTTGTCTAAAAATCAGTAAGAATATCCACATAACTGAACGGCATTAACGGTTGAGAGAATCTCATATAAATATTTTTAAATAATTTGTACTGTACTGACTCAATACGATTCGAGTCCGTGATGGTAATGCTATTCCAAATAACAGAGCAGTACTCCAGTTTGGACCTAATCAAAGCATAGTAAAGGCTAATTAAGGAATCCGGAGAAGAAGCATTATAGGTCAGGAATTTTATTAACCCTAGAGTACGATGAGCATTGGAGATTAAATTATCAACATGTGAATGAAAATAAAGTTTACTATCTAATAATATTCCAAGATCATGTACATTTTCATTACGTTTAATTTTGCAATTATTTACCGAATAGTCAAACTTTATAGGGTTAGTTTTACGCGTAAATTTAATACAGATAGTTTTATCATAATTTAGATTCATACTATTATTCTTGCACCACTTACGGACTAAGTCAATATCAGCTTGAAGTTTATTGCAATCAGTTATATTACTAATTTTAGCAAATATTTGCATGTCATCAGCATATAATAGGCAATTAGCAAATTTTAATTGTTGTAAAATATCATTAATAAACAAATTAAATAAAAGAGGGGACAAAGTGCCACCTTGAGGGACGCCAAAAGATGCGAGAAAGGAAGTGGAAAAGACATTCTTAACTTTGACAGTAAAAGTTCTGTTCACCAGATAGCTCTGAATCCAGTTAATATAGGCACAATCGAGACCTAAGTTCTTATGTTTACGTAGAATGATGGAAAGTTGACAAGTAGCAAATGCTTTTTTTAGATCAAAATATATAGCATCATATTGACCTCTCGATATGACAGCACTATAAATTTCATTAATGTATTCAAATAAATTAGTTGTAGTATTTCTTTTATACTGAAAACCATGTTGACAATTGGATATTATACTCTTATAATGAAAATTAATATGTCTGTATATTATTCTTTCCATTACTTTAGAAAATGAACAAAGAAGCGAAATAGGCCTGTAGTTATTAAGATTATGTTTATCTCCTTTTTCAAAAACAGGAATTACGTTAGCCTGTTTCCACATGTTTGGAAAAATACCACAATACATGCTAGTATTAATGACCTTAGTTAATATGGGGGTAAAGATTTCAGCACAGACTTTAATTATAAAATTAGGGATACCATCAGGTTCTGAAGATTTACTAGATTTAAGATTTTCGATAGACCAAAGTACTAAACTATTGTTGTCTGTAGGGATAAGTAAGTGAGTATTAGAATCAGAGGTGAAACTTATATTGGAAGTTTGAGAAGGTTTTTCATAGATCTCAGCAAAATGTTGACCAAACAGGTTAGCTACTTCACTTGGATCTTGTATTAAATTACCGTTATTGAGAATGGTTAAATTAGGGTGGTGACCATCTTTCATCAATTTTACGTACTTCCAAAATTGTTTGGGATTACGTTTAAAATTGTTAATTATTTCAAGTAGCCAAAATCTTTTATCAGCTATAATTTTGTTCTTCATCAATTTGCGCTGCGCAGAGAAATTTGAATAATTTTGTTCATTCTTTTGAATTTTATACTTTCTGTAAAGATTATCTTTTTTTTAATAAGCTTAATAAGAGCAGAGGAAAACCAAACAGGGTATTTTCTATTAGATATCAAGGTTAATGGTATGTAAGTATCAATAATTTTTAAAGTGTTACTAGCCAAATATTCAACCATAAGGTCAACATTTTTTATATTAAAGATAGGACTCCAATCAAATATTTTTAGGGCGTAATACAATGAGAGATAGTCACCGTTGCGGTAATCTCGAGAGGAAAAGTAAGTGTTATATGTCAGTTGTGAAATTTCAAGCTGATAGGAGCATAAAATTGTAGGATGATATTCATCTTCACTAACCAAAGGATCAGGAGACCGAGAAACTTCAGTAATGTAACTATTAGAGAAGACTAGATCGAAGAGAGACTTATCAGGTTTAGTTAAGTTGAATTGTGTAAGATTAAGTGAGTTAATATTTTCTAACAGCAGTAGTCTTTTTTATTTATTGTAATAATGTTCACTATTTTGGCCGTGATGATTTTTCCAGTCAATTCCTGGTATATTGAAATCACCAACAACAATAACATGGTGAGGATAATTTGAAAGTTTGGATTCTAGAGTATCTAAACAGCTTTTAAACTCCTGAACAGCAAGTTGAGGAGCAAAAAATATATTATCAATGAAAATTTTTATCTTACTAATAGTAAGTTCTATCCAAACAGCATCAAGATTATTAATTTGAAGCTCAGGCTTCACGACAGCTAGGGGATAAAAAAGGGAGTTAATAGCCATTAGCACACCTCCTCCCCTAGTAATAATATCATCATATATTCTATCACATCGGGAAACATTGTAATAGCTCGGAAAGTATTGGAAGTTAACACTATTAGAATTTAGCCATGTTTCAGTTAAGCATATAATATAATAATTAGACATAAAAAAATTTCCTCAAATTGTTGGCTTTTTGTCCGTAGACCTCTTACATTTTGATAGTAAAGGTGAATATATTTTAAACATGCCTGCATAGATAATAAAGAGGTGATTTAAGAAGAGGCGCCTCCGGCCGCCTGATTTAAATTAACATCAGGGTCAGAAGTAGCACTTGCTTGGGAGAAAAGCTGAGACTCCTGCAGTTTACCATAAAAAGGGCTAATAGGCAGCCGGAGGGCCAAAAACCAGTGTTAAAAATACGATCAAACTCAGATTCCTCAACCGCAACATGGAAAGAAGAATAAGAGTCATATTTTGTTTTTAATTTAGCCACTTTCAAATTTTTCAATTTTATTTCAGTGTTTATATAGTTTACCTCTTCGTCCTCAATGACGTCAGCAGCAAAGCGCGATATAAATAAAGCCTTCATCCTATGCCTCACTTGTTTAGCAAAAGTTTTGAACGAAACTGTGTTGCGTACGCCAAGTTGAACAGATTTCTTGGAAGTTTGCTTGTCATTCATTTGTTTCTTGTCGGTTGTCTCTTGGGTCCGCAAGTGTCGCCGCCTGTGGTATTCAATGAATCCTTCCATGTCATCAGTTGTCTCGCCATTGTTTTCCATATGACGTTCGGATTTCAAAAGTGGGTCAACATCAATCAGTTTGTTTTTGTTGTTTGTGTTAGTTTTAGTGTGATGTTGCTGCGATGTGGAGCCTTTGACTTTGTCACTATATTTAATGATCATGGTGGAAGGAAATTTAATGCTCGTAGTAGCTTCAGTTTCTTTTCCATCTGGAATACGTTCACGCCGGTACAAGTGAGGTTATGAAGATTCCTTAACGATTTGAGGGTTCTATTCTCTTCTTGAAGTTTGGAGACCAGCAGAGATTTCAAAAGAGAATTTTCTTCTTTAAGTTCAGTTACCTGGTTTGTAAGTGAGTCAATTTTATCGCTCAGGGAAGCAAACATCTTTTTGACACTATCACCAAGGGACGATAATGCTGAAAGGATCTCTTTGGAAGAACCATCTGTTAGTACAAATGAAATCGGCTCGCTGTTTTTCTTAGGCGAAAACATGGTGGTGTCTGTCGTATCCCGTTGTCCACAGTTGTTGCACAGGTAGGTGGCTTCAGTTTTTGGATCTTGAGGTATAACACATGTTGCATGCACACGCACACCACAGCTGGCCTCACAATAAATACGTTTTTGCTTACCAAACAACGGTTTACCGCATATTTCGCATTTAACAGAACTCGGGGGCATGTACCAAAGTTCTAGTTACGGTTTTTTAAACGATTAACTAAATTATAACCACTTAAAACAATGAAAGGAGAAGAGCCTACACAAACGCATCTGCACCCCACAAACATAATTATAATACTTTTATTTTTAGTTTATTAAAAAATACTATCGATCATATTAATTTATTTTAATTTCAATATTTCCTTATGAATTGTTCATATTAGTTATACTACAATCATTTTAAATTTCATACATTTTTTAAAAGTTTATAATCCTTTATATACCTATAATCATAATCTATTTTTATTAACGAATCATGACAAAATTTTTCGTTATTAATATAATACATAACTTAATTTAAAAGTGATCTAAAATGAACTAAAAGATAAATTTAAAATTAAATTAAAAATAGCAAATCTTAGTTTTAACGTTTTTTTTCGTAAAGGTTATCCTAAAACTTTTTAAATAAATTTTGTATACAATATATATTTCCAATTAACTTTATTTTGAAGTTTTTCTATAATTTTTGTATACCATTTGGTAACATGAAATATCGTCCCTGCTAACTTTATTTTTAGAATTTTCTATAGATTCTTCGAATAACGTTTGGTATTAAAAAAAATATTCCCAATCAAATTTATTTGAAATTTTTCTATAAATTTCTCAGATAATATTTGCTCTTCTGAAATACATATCCAATAACTAAAAAATAAAATTTTACAATAAATTTTTCAGATAAATTTTGATAGGAAGGAATATCGTCTGAATTAATTTTATCTTCAAATTTTTCATTATATATTTCAGATAAATTGTGATAAAGTGAAGTACTATCCCCATTAACTGTATTTTTGAAATTTTTTTCTATAAATTTTGTTGTAGTTTTTGGTAACATGAAATACGTTCTGAATTAACTTTATTTTGAAATTATTTAATACAATTTTTAGATAACTTCCTTTTATAAACTTTCTTATTTTCCCACTCTATTTTTTTCCTATTAGTAATATAATCTTTTACAGTATTTTTTGATTCTTTCATTTATAAATATAGTTAATATGTAACTTAAATTAAATTTATATATAAACAAAGTGAATCTAAAACATACAGACAAACTTTAACAGGTTATTTCTGTGGCAGAAATAGAAAGTTTAATACAAGGAAGTCACGGTTCAGATAACATAGGAAGAGCTGTAGACGCTTCCAAAGGTTGAGAAAAATTTCAAATTACTGTAATATTTTGACGGAAACAGATTTCTGGTTACCAATAAGTGTCACCGAAATCAATAATGTACATTTAACACACCTCTGTCGTGTTTAAATGGGGTGGCATCACCCTTACTTTTGAAAAAAAAAAATACGTACGTGACAGTAAAAATTTGCTATTTGTGACCAAAAATAATAAAACATCAGAAAAAATAAAAAAATAAATGTATGTTGCAAAAACTGTCTAAATATCGCCCTTTAAGGGTAGTCATTAAATGTTTGATTTCACAGAAAACTGCTATTGCCTACCAAGTATGCAACCAGGAATGACTGATTATATGCTGCACAGCAGTGGAATGCATCCTGCAACTTTGGTTGTGGTAAAACATTTTTAAGTTTCATTAACGGATAAAGTGGGATTGTTTCACTTTAACGAGAAATAAAATAAGGCAATTAATGCACGCCTGTGTATTATCAATGTCATTTCGCACTATCATAAGAAATTATGCAGCAAGTGTTCAAATTGGTGACCTCCAATTTCATTAAAACGATTGAGTCGGCGCATCAAATACTGGCGTACTCGTTCGAAAACACCTGGTGTCTAGAATTTCTGTATATAATCATGTATAAGATGATTATTAAAAATTATTTTAGTATCTTGTTCAATAATATTGTTGTCATCTTCGTTCATTTTATGGCAGGGAATGAATATTTTATAGCTCTTATTTTTGTCTTCTACCTTGATATAGATTGTATGTGTAATACCCCCTCTGAACTTAAATCCTGTATATGCCAGTAGTGAAAGAGGCCCAGCAGTAGGCTAAAGTTTCCGTAATATTTGGTTACACGTCGTTGATAGGTTATGCACTTTTTAATGATAAAAGAACGGTAGTTGTTGGTAGCACCAGATATAAAACACGAAATTTTTCTCTAAATTAATTTACTATGGCTAGGTCTCTTCGCCCTCCTCCCTTTACCCGTCACTGCCTGTATTTTTCACGTACAGGCGCGTTGGCGCAGCATAATATTTCATTTAGAGTTGAAGTAGTTACGATAGACGTGTAATTTAAATAACTTAATTATTACAAAGAAGTGGCCTATCTTACCCACGATATTCGAAGTCAAAAATATACTGAAAGATAAATTACGTAAAATGATTCCCAATTTTGATTGCGTAAAGAATATTTATCCACATCTACAAATGAAGAACGAAAGTAATTCATAAAATCTTACCGTCATTGTGTGGAAAAATCAATTTAATATTATTTTACATCCATGACCAGATAATAGCTTGAAAAAGATAGATAACTAGTCGGTTAAAATAACCTAAAATTGTGAATACCATGAAGAAGATGAACTTAACACGAACCATTTTATTTAAATTCATATATATACAGAAAACTGAGCAAAATGAAATCCTTATCAATATAGGAAGCTATAAACCATACTTTACAACAAATTATTATGGTGCAAAGTAACCCCAAATTTTAGTAAACTTCATATGGTAAGAAGTTTAAACAACTAACGTCATAGATCACGAGATACGATGAGGAAGCGATCACTCTTGTTGGAGGTGAGTGCTCAGAACCGTCGGCCGCTAGTCCTGAAAGTCACAATGTTACAAGAATATTCTTGCCAAAGAAACTAAATAAATAATTAATTTACAATCGTCTCAACATGTATGTGTAAACTTACAACTAACACTTCATACTCTAATAGGACCATACCAAGTCTTTACAGATGTAACATAAACAGTAATAACTATTCCAAATAAATGTTGCTACAGTTGTATCACACTTTCATGTTCTACTGAGCAACTCCAGGATCAGACATTCGGAAAATAAATGTTCACTATTGAATCAAAATTGTGCAGTGTTTACAACCTGGTCATCCAGCGAATTGTACGGTGTTCCAAATTTTGTTTAAATGAATTTTTATTAATATTTTTCTGGCAAAAATTGTCCAAAAGGGGAAATTGAAAATACTCGAATTTATAAATATATCTTTTGTTTTCTAACTTACTTCATTTACTGGGTAAAACTTTGTTTCCATGAAACTATGACTTACATATGCATATCCGAGATAATATATAAGGCATGCCTCTGTTTTCCATAAATACAATAATCTAACATTGATTTCATTGACAAAAATAGTACTACTCTCAACTTGGGAATTCCTATACATATGATTAGATAACCTAATTAAATTTTAAACTAATCTCAAAATGTGTTCTGAAAAATACTTTAACATGAATAAAACGGATGAATAGTTACATATTTTAGCTGTTACAATAATGGTTTGTACTAAACTTTTTGATTACATTCATTGTTTACTTTATTTAAAAAAAAACTGTGAGTTAGTAAGGAAATTATGTGATTCGATAATAATTATAAAGATATCAAAGCAGAAATAATTAACTGAGAATAAAGTAGTGAGCAATTTGATGTACAGTATGTAAATTAATATCTACGAAACTCGTACATTAAACTTTAATTATGTATTTCATCACTTTCTTTTCATAATCATTGTCTTGATATGTAAGATAATTATAAAGGATGCCTCTCGAAGGGAATTAAATATGATTTATGCATATTTTCCTTCTGAGGGTAAATAATTATGCTATAAATGTAGTATAATGATAAATTTTAAAGCATATACAGTGAATTTAGCTGAATAATTAGAATCGGAAGATGTATCAGTTTTGTGCAAGGAAGATATAGACCTAGCTAAAAATATACATTTGCTACGCTTAGTTCTTACAAGCACATATCTTGTGCATTTTTTTTTTTTTTTACGAATGTTTAACAATATATTAGGTTTAATCTGCTATCATGGTAATAGTCAATTTTTTCTTGTTTCTAGCACTCGAAATGTTGGGTTCTTTTAACACCTCCCCCTACCAATTTTAAGAGAATTTTTCCTATACGTATGGTTGAGAAGTAGTCTTCGCTGACACAGACCATGGATGGGATGGTTCTGTGAAACACTAAATAAATCGTACTGTCCATAAACTTCGTCCCTTGGCGTGTGTCAGGTCAAGGTACCTGCTATTTAAGGTTTACTGTTGTGAGATATACCCTTGAAATCCCTCGCCGACTTCTTGTTGTGAGCCACCCTACCTACCTCGCAGCAGACGGATCACATAGTTATCCAAACTGCCGTCCGCGCCACCCTCTAGCTAAGTAAACGCTGATTGAATTTTTTTCTTTTTGTTTGTTTTTTAAGCTTTACTTACGGGGCACGCATGTGTGTCACAATTCATTCGATTCTTTCACCATTATTCTGTGACATATCGTAAATGTGTTTTGATATCTTTAACAGAAGCATCGCAGTTGGCATTTTTCGGGAACACTTAATCACAAGCAGATTCAGTGTTGTCCATGCGTCTACATTTTAATTAATTATTAAATAACTGAGGCGTGTGTCGCAACGGAACTTTGTTAAAGCCCAGTAGAAGGTTATTTTCATAAGTAGAGCAAATATCAAGTTTCTATCTTTAAAGTAATGGCCTCAAAAAGTGACAGATCAATGTAATTATGAAACAAAGTGTTAATTATTCGAGCTGATTACGGGCGGAAATACTTAAAATTTGGCAGATACCATAAACATTACGGTGTGAAAATGTTATCAAAATTTCGTTACGAAATTCTAAAAAAATGATTTTTTACAACTCACTCTTAACTGTCTCGCATGTCTAGTGAGATAAAATTTGTTCCATCAATAACTTGAAAACAATGGCGTAGCATGACATTTTACTATGGGAACATCCACGTCTCGTTTACACAGAAACACAAATAATTAAAAGGGGACGGGAAATTTCTGCCCCGGGAAAATTTTAATTCCTAAAGTCAAAAATAGCCTTGTTCTGACTTATTCTGCATGTTTTTACTGCGTACAAATATAAACTACTGTAGCACTTGTGGCTACAAACAGTGCCTACATTGAGGGGTATTAGTCCCTAAATAAATAACGTTAAAATGAACTAGAAATTATAAATTTTGTAGTAGACATAAAATAAAAGTGTTGGAGAAACATATTTTTTTTTAGAAAATAATTTTTAATATTTGTTTTAACACATTAAACTAACTGTACGTACTAATTTGCAGCCCTTACAGCAATAAGCAGAAAAAAATTATTTTCAATTACTGCATTCCCTTACTAGAATAAAGTACGAGGAATTATGTACCATATTCGGTTTTTAAAAACAGTTGTTTGAACCAGTTTACTAATGCATTTTACATGCTAATGTAAATGCATTTTTTCATGTGTTTTGTTATGTAATTTCAGTAACAAATTTAGACACTTTAACCAACGATTTGAGACAAAAATACTATACCATATTTTACTGTTACATTTAAATGAAAATTTAATATTTCAGTTTGTTAAACTGGTTCACGATATGTAGACACAAAATCAAATGTATGTAACGATGTGTTAGGTGACTAATATTTCCCTGTGAAGTGCTTCAATCTAGCGGAATAGACGCGTAATATTTGGACTGTACGAAAGCATGTTCCTCCCCCTCTCCAACTGTCGGACATGACCTGTGTCACGTACAGTTGGTAGAAGGGCAGGGGGGACGCGAGACAGCAGTACCATGAGAAAATAGCGTGGGAACAAAAATGCTTGCAGCCAGGCTGGCTCACATTGTTGCCATATCTTTCAAAGGTTGTCTTCGCTTTGTCGTGGTGCTCGGTTACTAAGCCCTCCCTACCTACCTTGATTCAAGCCTCATCTCCTGCGCTGGTAATCTGTATTTCCAGAGACAAAAACGTGGTCTATATTAACACTTGTGTTATTATTAGTACGTTTACATACAAAATTTAAATCAATTTAAAAACACTTGCCGTTCAGAAAGATTTATAAAAAAGGCCAATGGACCCCTTGCATGAATTTTTAATTACATTGAAATGTATGCCATATTGTTAACAATAAAGAAATATGAAGGTACCAAAATGAATTTTTCTTCTGAACACAATAGTTTAGGAATGGGAAGTAAGCAAAGTTCGGGGAAGCAACAGGCGACCGAAAACAATTTGATTGGTCCACGTCACAAGCCATAACGGCCATCTCCGGTCATATAAAGACTTAAGCTAGCATATCAAACAGTGGATAAAATGTAGCGTATTAGTTGTGGTACTTGGTTACTATTTTTAAGGATCCGGGTTCAAAACTCACGTACGTCATGTATTTTTTAAATAATAATATTAGGTAGTTTTACAAGCGTCTGATAAAAATACGATTTATTTATTTTTTTTAATCCATCTATTTTCCATTTTTGCAACCATATTAATACGATGTCTGAAATGGCATATTTGCGCGGAAGAAATAGCGATTTAAATTGAATGCGAATCTCGAAAGTGATTTTTTATGTGATCTAGTAGGATAGTTTACCTACATTAAAATAATAAGTAATATATGGTTAATCTTGAATTTACGTTAAATGTGCTTATTTTGTGCCTGTTCAATCACTCGTTAATTCTCATTTTACGTAATGAACACGTCATTAGTGGTAAATAGTACTGCAGTGGGCTTGTGATACACTAACGTAAATTAAAATTTTTTGCGGTACCTACGCTAAACCAAAACCACACAATAGCCCACAAGTATTCTTTGCTGTATAGATTTATGTATTACATATGAACCTAACATTCGTAATGAAATACAAAATACTATTGATTATACAAGATATTAAATTTGGATAAAGAATCGACGGTTCCATGCAAAATCTGAGAAACAATATTATACAAACCCGAAAAATTATTGAACTTACTGAATTTTTCCAATATCAGCCCTGAGAGTAACCATTGCACCATCGTGGCCGACACTCGGTGTGGTTCTATTGTAAAGTAAATGCATGGGTATTAAATAATTTAATATAGTAATGGTTTGCGTAACACTATACTTTTATAAAACCTCCAACTCGAATACCTCTGAAATATAACAATTGTTACATTTTATGACTGACTACATACGTATAACTAAACGAACCACCATAACAGACTTATTTTTTTTTTTTACCAAGCGTAGTCTGGCATTCCGCCGGAGTGCGACAGCAGTCAGCTAGCTTGCCAAGTCTCCATGTGGACTATGGCTTGTGACGTCACTGCACGTTTCCGTGGGCGTTTTAAAAGCGCGAACTTTAAGTAGCTGTAGCCAGTGGCGGATTTTGAAACATATTTTGGGAGGGGCTTATGTGATTTAATGGATTGTAAAAAATACTAGGCATCTTAAAAGAATGGTTGATTACTTTCACAGAACTTTAAAAATAACGTACATACAGGTAGGACACGTTAAATGTACTTGAGTTATTATAGACCAAACTTCAATTTCCTTGAAGTGACTGGACATACTTGGGCTATGTAATGTTGAACGCGATTTTGGGAGGGGCTTCAGCCCGATAGCCACCCCCTTAAATCCGCCACTGGCTGTAGCTACCGCAAATTGACTTCAAATTTAAAAAATGTCAACACACATAGATTTCTTTTTATATGCACGTAGTGTGGATGTTCTCATTGAAATTCACTTGAGGCGTCCATTCGATAGGAGTTTCAAAATTTGGGATCGTAACGATATGAATCGACTGTAGAACAAAATGAATACGCGGATCATATTAAACACAAATTAAAAGTAAACAAGCACACTCGGCAATTTTAGTTTCGAACTACGGATTTTATGTTTACTGCAAGTGCGTGTTTGTTGCAGATTGTCTGCAGGAATGCGTGATCCTCAGAAGTAGTTAAGATTTATTATAAAAACACAGTAATTTCCTTTCTTCATATTCAGTTCATTTTGTGATGTAGGCCTTCTAATATAACAGAGTGTAAGTAAGTAATGTTTATTTATTTCACTTCAGCCGACATAGGCCTACTTAATTTCAGTCTAAACATTTTCCAAGTGAACAAATTCTCCCATCTTACTGAAATCGATGTCAATCATATCCGCATTTAGATTGTAAACAGGTATTGTTCTCAGTCGGAGTTCAATACTTAATTTGTTTTAAAAATGACATGTAAACATACGATATGTATGATAATCTCAAAATAGGTCTCGTACACCCCTGCAGTAATATTTTGCAATAAAAGCCTTGAATCTGCTTAGTAACTGCATTTATCGAAATCATAATTTTACGACTCGAGTTATTAAACTTCAACTTTGGTAGGCATTTTTGGTATTTAATAGTACAAATAACATTAATTATTCCAATTTTCACAAATGATGTTTCTTGCACACAAAATCATGTCCGTGAAATTAGACGTACATAGTATTCCCATTTTCCCCCGTTTCTAAATATTTTAACGGTAATAAAAATGAAGAAACGTTCCGAAATATGATACCTAACAACATCATTATTTATCATTCGTTGTATTACTAAATAAATTAATTCTATTAATGTGACTAAAGAAAAATATTTCATTTCCACTATTCACCTGTACTTGTGATTACCACAAGTTCGAATTGTTAGCAAAATCAACAGTGCATCTCATAATGCGAAATGTTTACTTTAAACAATGTAAAACTTATTTTTTAGGTCATTGGTATTTACGTATCCTCGTTCATCTTGGCAGAGGTACACAGGGGTAACTAAACCGTCCACCCAATATTTCACCCAATTATTTTTAACTGTGTTAACACTACGTGGCATAGTACTGTAGAAATAAAATTATGTTACTTCCGGTAACGAGCCTTCTACAGTTTCGACGTGAATAATATTAAATTGATGATTAACAGAATTTGTTTTTCTCTGTAGATGCCACTACGTCTTTAAGAAAACCATTTATTTCTAAACACAATTAATTCTGTGAGAATTGTTGTGCCTAATGCTGGGGAAAATTGTGCTTATGTACAATAAATACTTATTAGCCGACCTGATCGGATAATATAGGTGGTTTTGATTTAAGGTTAGTTTCATCAGTCACGATGTGGTTTATTATCGTTCAAAAGTTTCGCCTACTAACTTTCCTTGAAAAATGTTATTATTTCTCTCGTGAAAAAGATTCAATTTATTTTTCCCAGTAATTTTAACCGCACATATCAACGCATAGTACGTATTAGTAATAGTAGTGTTAATGTAACGCATATTCGAGTGAGAATGATGATTTCTGTAAAGTATACAAATTTAAATATTTAATTATGCCTGTCGTCCGCTTTGCGCTTAATTTGCGTTACACCATGTATAAAATTGTTTTTGGAAGATTTACGCTACATAAAATATTCCAGCCTAACATAACATTCAGTGATCCTGCGCTATCCAGTCTCTGGCATATCGACCGTCTTCCCTGCCAGTATAGAAGCCACTACCGTGTAATACACACTACAGAAAACAACTACAGCATAATGCATGTAACGATAATTTATTGGCCATTTTCCTTTGTAGCTATTATGTATGAAACTTCACACTTCCTATATCCTTGTAGATGCACGAGAAGGCTACACAACTTGAGGTTACGAAAAAAGTATCAAAACATAACTTTAGGCGCGAGACATTTACGTTGCAAAAGTAAAATCACATTTGCAATCATTACCATTTTAATTAAAAATTATGCTAAACAAATTTTGAACATTGGATATACAAAGCAAACATTTGTAATAATCTCAGCTTGGATAGGCCTACTGTACACGGATTTGCTAGGTTAGATACAAGTTCTTCGAAGCACAAAATCACTTACATATTTTGTTTTATTTCTCGTTAGCCCAGTCTATACACTTGCACTCGTATATAGTTTCACGCTATAATATCTCAAAATAATAAGCATTTGCATTAAGCATTATATTTGTATTAGCTTAAACGAGTCGCAGAACTTACGCATCTGTCATCGCCATTTTGTAAATCATCTCGCGGCATGTTAGCTAACCAGAGAATAAATTCTCTGACTAGCGATAACAGAAGTTTAGACAACGCATTTATAGCCTAACAGGACAATAAAATTTACTCCAAGCGCTAACCAGTGTTGATACAACTGGCCCTCAATCCAGATTCTACACTTTAGTCCACCTCGCTGACTGGACTGGACTGTGTCATTCAGTCTTACCTCAGTCCAGTCAGGTTGTGTTTATGATATCGATTTAATCCAGATTCCTTAGTCCTACTCCACATTGTATCCGGATTGAAATTTTAGTACAGTGTTTTGATCTGACTTAAAGCAGCATAAAAATATTTTTTTCCATTGGTAGCGCATATTATAGTGGTTCCTAGTTTAGTCCTTTTTTCAGTATGAAAGGTCCCTTTCTTCACTGTGAAAGTTCCCTAAGTCCCTAAAATTGACTCAAAGAAGCAGTATGAGGCCTGTTCAGTGAATTTGCTTGAGAGATTGTAAAAGAGTCTGATGCATTTGTAGTATACTGATAATTTTGATCAGAATGTTGATTGTTATGTTACCATATTCTATTTTCTAAATACTGTGTTATGTTGCCTTACGCTATTTATTAAATGTTAGTAATGCAAGTAAATTGTAAATCATGGCAATGTAAATCCAAGCCGAGTACTGATATTGTATTGAATCAACTGCTAAAAGTTTTCCTCAGTAAAATCAAACATGTGTCATTGATGTTCATGGACCACATTGCATTTCCAACAGTTTTACATATTTTAGCAACGGTAATATGTTAAAACCTTTCTGTTTACTTTAAAAAGTTATTTAAGTTCCGGTTTTTAATATGTGACTTTTGACTAAAAAATAGTTTTTTCTGTGCCCTATCAAACATACTGTGCTGGTGTTCAGTTAATAACAATGCAAGACCACCACTTGTCATATAATTTTATCCTAAATAATTAAAGGCAGACAGTTTTTTACTTCTCCTGAAAACTTTGAATGTGATGACTTAACCCATTTTCAAAATAATTAATAAAACTTTTCTATTTATGGGATGAAAGTACTGCTTCAAGCAGAGCAGATAAAATCGGCAGTTGTCAATTAAAGTATTTTGAGCAGAACAACATATCACGAGATGCGGTAATTGCCATCACGGACAACTGTGCAGGACAAAACAAAAATTGTCAGTTATAAGTGTATGGTTACGACTGATTTCAAGTAGGAGGTTCAAGAAAATGTAATGTGTGCTACCGCAAGTGGGGCAGATGATGTTCTAAGACAGGAACTTTGCAATTGTGGAAAAACATTCCAATTTGTGTATTCCCTTATAACTGGATATCAGTACTGAAGTCCTGTCAGAAAAAAAAAGCCATTTGCAGTGTACCACATCGACATCTCATCTCTAAGAGCAAAGTTTAGCCAGAAGACTACTTTGGCCCCTGGCAACACGCTTGAAATAAGAACAGCAGTTCAACTTGTGTTGTCATATGATGATGTAAGTATCCTTAAGGGCACCGCGTTCCCGAGTGTAAGAGGCTCAAAAGCGACGGAGCAGTAAGGTCGACCTTGAAGCGCGTATCAATTGCCGCGTTGCCTCAACTATGCAAGCGCTGAAACACCATGCAAGGTTCCCGCCGAACAGTTTTTACTATGGGACACCAAGCGGTGACCATATAATTTTATTGGTGGAAAGTCTACAGCTAAGTTCAGTGCAGGTCGCAATCTGAGTTTCACATACATCCGGTTTGTACATTTTGAAGTACGGAAGTCTGAAAAAACCGTTTATAGCCATGTTGAAGGGCTTAGAAACCGTATTTTTAACGAGCGTGGCGTCTTAATAATGAGGTTCCGACCCTGACTGAAGTTTATTTTCTTTTCGTACGTTGGCACAACAGGCACATGTGGAATATTTTCTGGTATCTCATATGATTATATGCAACAGTGCTGTGTTTGTAATTTCCTTTGTATTTGAGTCACATTGGAATTTTTAATAGGGTTGCATGGGCATTTTGTGTGATGTTTAGGGTGAGTGGGAACGCCTGGGTTTTTCCGAATATTGCTGTGATGTAGTTCCCTAGAAGATGGCTGTGTTGTTTTAGCTAACGTACTCATCCGCGAGTGACACTGTTTGTTTTAATGCAATGGCAATTAGGGCCCACATAGCATGTAAGCTTGCGGCAAGCCTGCAATTGACTTGATTTAGGCTTGCCATTACAAGCCTTATTTAGTAAGTTTGATTCAAGCTTGAGCCAAGCCTATTTTTACAGCTGTATCCTGCCTTGTACGAGGCAAGCTTGCTACAAGCTTGCAGCAACCTTGGATCAAGCTTTCCTAGCAAGCTTGCTGCAGGCTTGCCGTGTGGAGACTAATTAGCTTGATTCAAGCTTATGGCTTGACATGACAAACTTGCTGCAAGCTTGAATCAAACTAATTTTGCTGTCAGGGGACAGTCCAGTTTGATGATCATAGGAAGTAAAAATTTGATGTATGGCTGACTAAATGAGACAGTCTGAAATGTAAAGCCATGAATGGATAAAGTTTATTTTAATGTTATTAAATAGAGATCCTATTAGCCAGCGCGTGCATTCGGGAAGGGCGGGTTCTGGCGTTGGAGGACAGGACCGAAACACTAAGATGGCCTCATGGTCATTGTTGTCGGGGCATGTATACGGTCGGTAGTTATTGGTTAAATGTTCAAATGATATGCTGCCATATCAAATACTGTCAGCATTTTTGGTAATCAAACCCTGGAAATCTATCGTTAGGTGTGTTCATTAAGCCACGTGGCGAAGACATGTGACCTGGCCTATGGGACCTCATCAATTTAAGTTATGATGTTTTGTCATTTAAAAGGTTCACCAGGGGGAATGTTATAATTTTAAACTCTTTGTAGGTACATACTGTGAGGGTTTTATGTTGGGAATACAAGTAACGAACTGGATATCAGTAAAGTGCATGAAGAAACTCAATATGAGTTTGTTGTTAGGCTGACCATTCCGTTTGACACTCCTGAGAACAATATGTCTAGCTCTACTACAAGTGAGGCCGTGGCACAGTAGTTCATAACCTCCACTAGCATCTATGTGACTCGTGTGGTGTGATAATAGGCAAGAGCTAGAAACGCTGGTAATTGTACTACTACAACATAATTAAAATTTTCTTGGATGTGTCCATTGTGTTGCGAAAGTGTTTTCCGAAAAGAATTTTGCATTCAAAATTAATCTTCGATAAATATTTTATTCACAATTTATATTCTCTAAACGTCTAATAGCCTAGCGTGAAAGCATAAGGTGCTACTGTTGACGATGATGAAGATGATGATGATGATAAATACAGGGTTCCAACCAACTTGTTTCAGTAAATTTCCCTGAATTTTTGCCCGTTTTCCCTGTCCTATAATATATTATCCCTGTGCAAAGAAACACACACAAAATTATGCAGTAAAATAATTACAAAAAGAACAATTTTACATAATGTACACACACACCTATGCTATGAACATAAAGATATTATAAGCAAAATTATTTTATTTACTTGTTTTAATGTGGTTGTGAACACTTAAATAGTGTTCTCTCACGTCTGCATAGGAAAATAATGTTTTTACTGTGGTGCGACTGTTCCTCTTCGTTCTGCGACTACAGATGTGACGATACTAGCCACACATAATGCGGCGTCAAAATGTTGTTGTACTGATTCTCTTAGTGCTAGGCCCCAACAGTTTTAGACTATATGTACTTGGACTCGTCAGTTCTCACAAATGCTCCGGTCTCAGCGGTGAGCAACTCTTATCTCAGGGTTTCGTGGTATCGAAGGGTGGACGCATGCAGAACGGCATTCAAACATATGGTTAGATCAAAAGCCCATATTAATTTTTTTTCCTACAAAAACTCACGCAACCGCGCTTACATCGGCACGTACAAACTACTTGTAAATCAACGTAAAATTAAACTGAAAGAGAACTGAACTAAAATGAAACCCAAATCAAAAGAAAAATAGCACGTGCTAAACTTAAATCATAACCGATAGTGGGCCGGCCACGCGGTTGATACGGCTGTAAATCCACATCAAAGTAATCGAAACTAGTTAATAGCGAAGAGTTCTAGCAAGTCCTCTCATCGCCTTCCATCGCGGCCCCATGTCTTTCGATCGCGCCCCTCGGCTTACCACGTGCTAACCTCGCACAACGCGGCACACGTCCGGCCTCCTCGACAGTCAAGAACAAAGTGACCAGCCACGGCAAACGCATTGGCGTCCCGAGATACCATTGCGGCCTACCTTCCGGTAAAATGTTCTATATCATTCTAGCAAGATCAAATAACTGGTCTGGATACAAATTATACTATGATTACCGAAAAATTGGCAAAATTCTGCTGAGCATAAAGACGTATTTTACTATTTTACTGAATAATTATTACAATAAAAATTATATTAAATAAAATCTGGGCATCGGACATTACCGGCCGTACACCTTGCGGTGCCCTCTGTGAACCCCTATCAGTATCGCCCCCGCGGCCCTATGGCCGGGCTGGCCGAACTCTTCCACACATCTTTAAAATAAACACCAAAAACTTTCCAACTGCAATAACTTTTAAATGATCAATTTCTCGTAAAATTTCCAAGAGTCCAAAGTTGCTTGAAATTTTATGCCGTTTCAGAAAAATCCTTACAAGACATTTTTATTATCTAACTCCTCCTTTTGTTTCTCTATTTCCAGTTTCTTATTTAGCAGCTCTTGAATTTCTACAGTCGTGTTTTTCTTCCTTCCTTACAATATTTGTTCAACTTTTTGTCCTCATCCTCATTTTTACGTTCTTGCTCCAGGGCACCTTTGTACCTAGAAGCAGCTCCTCTAGCATACTTTATCATTTCGTGATCTAATTGAATGCAATTTTCACCGCCTGCATTACTAATTCCATCCCAAACTTGTCATAGGCCAATCAAAGATTCCTTATGGAGGATTTCACCAAGCATCTCCGTATTCATGGAGAATCCAGATTACCGCGTGAGAGAATTAATATAATTCTCCCTGCAATCTTGAACTCTTCTTCTCCCCACAACATATCTGCAAAAAAAAGTGTCCAATCTGTTATTCTGTACATAATATTATGCAAGTTTGTCGGAATTTATATTAGTAACAAATTTGGTAAACTGGACACTAGCACTATCAGATTGAAGAGCAGCTAGGTGCTTGGTAGACATGAGAACTTGCAAACATGTATCCGTACTTGTCTTACACTCTTCCTGTTTATCAAACAATTTTATAGGGTTCAAACAAGAAGTAGCTTTAACCAGTTTGTATTTTATTGGGCTACGTTCAAATTTTAGGCTATCTGAACCATACATGTGTTGCATTCCATTAAGAAATTTTGTTTCTGAAGTTCATTCACATCAACAGTGCCTAACTCATGCTTCGCAGCAGACCCAATTTTCAACTTTGATAGTTGAAGACCATGCCTTAAATAGTCCAAATTAATACTGATAAGCTGATATGCAGTTGTCTTGGTTTTGATGTTTGGAACTTCCATTAAAAAAGGTTCAAGTGAAGAATCAATTTTCAGAAAAAAAATAACCTTAGTAGCAAAGGATCCTTTAAACTATCCTTCACTTACTCGACAGAAAATGTAGCAGGTAATTGACTCGTCTTTAACATTTTTTCTAAGTGCGGAAAAATTTGTATTGCTCTCTCACAAACTGGCATGTTTTCCAACCACCAACAATCACACAATATGATCGGAATAACGCTACAACTTGTAACTTGCCTGAAGTGTGATTGTCGAGCAGGTGAGACTTTGAACACAGAATATATGGCCTTTAAAAATTGAACCACATCCCACCCTGTCTTTCCAACACCCATCTGAAGGGCTACATGAACAACATGGAGACCACAAGATGCCGAGCTCTAATATATCTGGATTTTCTTTGCACACCTACTGCCTTTAAATTTTTCATGAACAACCAATTTACACTTGGCCCATCCATGGACACTTGCACAATTTTAGATAGTTCAACATTCTATAGTCCCTGTTGAAACCCTTCTAAGGGATCATCAGCTGTAAAATGGCCTAAAAATGAAGCGTTCTAGTCCCTGGTCATTACTTGATTCTAATTGATGTCCCATATACACACAGCTATGTCCATTTGTTGTAGCTTTGCTACCCTATTAAATGATTCATCAAAGCAAAGTGTTTTGCGGATTGGAATTCATCGGCAAGTTTGTGAAAAAATGTTGGCACAAGTCCATAAATAACTATGTATGCAGACTTGGTACTACTAAGCTGCATTTTTTGTGCAATGTAACTATGTGGAAACATTCTAACAAGCAAAATGCTTATGCCTTGCTGGCTATTAACACTTTATTACCTTTCATCGGTACATTTTGTATAAGTAATGTGTGTAGTAAATGTATATATGCATGTATAGTTTTCATCGCATCTTCTTCATAACAACATATAATTTCCCTGAGTTTTCCCTGTGTGTTAAACCCATTTAAATTTCCCTGAATTTTCCCTGTTTCCATGATGTTGGAAACCCTGTAAAACGCATAGACCGCAAAAATATGTAAGAAAGTATTAATAAAGGCTATAAGTTAATCAAAGCAAATGTCAATAATAATTTTTAAAATTTTATTTAAGTTGTAAACAATTGTATCCCCTGTAGTTGTTTGAGACACTTATATTAACAGAAAAATAAATTTCAGCAAAAGAAAAAATGATTTCTCCAAATAAAACCCTAATCATATCTTAAACAAACATGAGATTAAATTAAAAAATCAGCAAGCAAGCCATCGTATGATTTCCTGTTCATTCATATTTGAGATTCTTCAAGTTGTTCCAACATCTGCCACTTAACTGAGACTGCGGCACCTTCCACTAGAGATTATAAAAATTTGGATTTCCTATAACTATAAGCCTATTTTGATAGCTGTTTGTCACTGTTATTAATTTACGATAAATAAGGTAGAAATATCTTAATCTGCACGTAAAAACTTTTGTGTCGGACACAGATTTCAGGTTTAAAATCAAAATAACTGAACATGAATTCCTTATTTGTAATGTAATTGATTTTTATGAAATTAACTTTTTACTGCATTTATAATATGTTTTGTGAGTATTGTGTAACTATCATTTATAGCAAATAGTTTTAAAAAATATGTTTGATGACGTATTTTTATATACATCTTTGTAACGCAACTATACTAGAAATCCACTAAGTCTTATGTCAGAAATTCACATTTTCATTGTTTATTAATTTATTTATACATAAAATAACAATGTTGTATAGGTTTATTTTAAACTACAATAAAGTATACACATTTTAAATATAAAACACAAATCAATCATTTAGGATTATTCTGACAGTTCCTGGAGAATTTTTTTTTTCGGAGCTATGCACTTACTGTATTAATGGTTGCAGAACTATAAGGAATTTGACTCTACTTCAACCATAAAATATGTTAGATTTTTTTAAACAACACATATGCTATATCTCACAATTATAGAGTCACCACTGTTTGCACCCAAACCCTTCAGTTGCTAGAAATGGGTGGTGCAAACAAGTTACATCAAGCATTATCTGTTTCAGATTAAAATACATCAAATATGAATGTAAATGCTATACTGGATTACTTACTGTTATGTATTCTTTAAAACATTTCTTTACTTCCTATATGAGAACATCAAGATAAGATAGACTATCAAACTCCTGATTAAATTATTATGTGCAGCTATAATTGACATGGCATTTACATGCAGGATTAAAGTGAGGCAGCATTACTCTGAAAGCCAGTGCATCGAAGGTCAGATCACAGCGAGTTATACGTTTATGTACACAGGTTGTCCCATAATAACGTTTAAAGATCTTCGTCACATTTTAGAGGATGCAGAGACAACTAAATTAAACACAGACGCACACAAACCACTACATAACCACACAGAAAACCTCACAAAAAATTACCAAGCACATACACACCAATTCCAAAGGCATTTAACTTTTTTTACCCGCCAGACTAAGACTATGTGAACTTTTCCCATCAAGGTCAAATCCGCTTCTTTTATATATCTTTCTTTTATTCTTTAGTATCTCCTAAGTATCAATAAGTGAAGTTCTGCATGCAATAAAACAACCCCACATTATACAAAATAATGTGAACAAAAATGTTTGTATAATGTACAGAATTTAAGCTTGCTTAGGTACAGAACATTAAAATTTGCTTTTTTTTTTTTCAGCACAACTGCAGAAAATCTGACTACAGACAAGAAACAACAGATAAAATGCCTTCTTATTTAACAATTGCATTTTATGTTAAAATACAATTTATCCATATTTTGACTTCATGTTTTCGTTGGATTTACCAGCGAGTTACGGTTTTTCTTAGATTTTCTAGCGAGTTCCTGTTTTTGTATTACTGTTAAATTTAAAGAAACTTGCTTTAAAATTATGTGAATTATTTTCGACTTAAAATTTTAATGACTCTGACTCTGTGGCCTAAAATGTAAGTGTATGCCAAGCTCACTGTTGTCAGAAAAGCATCATATTTCCATAATTGTATATGTTGTTACAGGGTTCGAATAATTTTAATATTGCATTAATGCATGTATTTTGTATGACATCTCAGTTAAGATGTCAACAGGATGCAAGTTATTTTTTAAAGAGATTTTCTATGTAATCTTTCAAAGAAACTGTTAAATATTTATGTACCTATGTACCCTCTAAAATGTACTTTGTTAAAGAATGTATTGTTCAATGTACGGTTTGGCATATGAAGAAAAATTTATTCGGAACATATTGATATTTTTAAAATGTTTTTAATCCAAAGGTATTTAAAGGAGGACAGTGATCAGCATGTAGGCAGCTAGATAAATATGTATAAATACTCATTTAATTATTTTTGCTAAGAATTTAGTAAATAATTTTAATATTATTAAATAAAATGTTTACTTGTCAATTGCAATCAAAATGATAGTTGACTATAGGTGAGCATGAATTTAAGTATATTTTTTATAACTATAACTATACTTTACAAAACTGTATTGAAAGTTAACACTTCCAATCGATCAGCAGAATGTTGAACTCGAAATAAATTTCCAGCACAATATGTGTAAATTAAAAATTTTCTTTACATGAATAAGTAAATTGAGTTACATTAAAACATTTTAGCAAAGTCTGTAGATTACTATGTTTGTTTATCTAAATTTATAATAACAATTTCACAACCATTAAAATTTCTGTTGTTTTTTGTACCGAGGCTCAATGTAATTTTAGAAATGGGTCAAAAATGTATGTATCTAAACTACATATTGAAGAAATGTGTCTTTGTAAAGAGATATTCTTTATTGTGGGATTTATGTGGTAAATATGTGATATTTTTGCTGTGTGACTATATGTTACTGTACAGTTAGCACCTTCTCTATACTATTGATCATTGTATGTCCTTTACAAAAAGTGATCCATTAGGGATGAGTTTTAGTGATATATGTAACTACTTAATGTTGATTTATTAATTTATGTGCTGAGCTGTTTTAAGATGTTTTAAATAAATCACTGTAAATTGGGTCAAAAATGCTTGATAACCTGTTTCTCTGCATACTTTATTAAAATATTTTCAAAAGTACACACATATACATATACTGTACATATATATGTGTGTGTGTATTACTATCCTCCTGCAAACTGTTCCTGACCCAATTTCTAACTATACATAGAGTGTGTACCAGTTTCTGTATTCATAGAGATGTTATTCCTGTATTCGTTCAATACACACGTGGTCGAAAACATTTAAATATGTTTATTTGTGAATGTAATAAAATATTGAGATAAATTATTGTCAATAAAGACTTATGTATATTATTTACTATATGAAACTTCCTTGAAATTATCGACTACGACAATACATAGTACTTATTTTCAGTTGGACAAAATATGCAAGTAATATACTTCAAGGTGGTCGCCTCAGTGGCCATACCTTACACTTTAGAGGCCTAGAACAGAAAATGTAAGGACAAGACAGCACGGGTATCGTGCCTCACCTTGGTACGCAAGTCGCTGGAATAGTGCGCAGTCATCTCACTGACAACTTTCCTCTAGGAGACATTCAGTGATAACCCTATCATTTTATGATAAATTATTAAAGATAAAGGAATACTGTACACACTTACACCTTTTAAAAGATTCTGCACCAAGATCTTCATACCTATATATAAGTGAGCGTGTACTTCAAGTCGTCCATTAAATATCTATAGTGCAGATTTGAATCGTACAATATTTATACTGTAACAGTAAACTGCTTATTATTTTATAAAGAATATTTCAGGTAATTATTTATGTGCAGTTAATGCAGTGTTGTATAATTATGGAACAGTTCTAGTGTAATACTTCTGACCGAGCTGATCATATTTGTTTTCAAATGAATCAAACAAATTTTTTTATTGGTAAAATTTTAATTAAAATATCATGTTTTGATTATTAAAACACGTGTGTGTTTTAAAATATTATGTTAGGAAGTATTGTTCGATACTGTCGAAATACTATTTTGGTAACATCAAGTAGCTACGACTCTATGCCGGCCTATAACCTCTAGGCATTCCTTTGTCTCGACCATAGAGGTAATATATAGTAGAGGGAACATGACGTCACAAATGTGTGTCCAACATGGTCTCAAGAGTTGGGTGTCGTTTATTTATGTTTTCTCGTCGTAAAAATGATCTGATCATATTTGTTTTCAAATGAATCAAACAAATTTTTTTTATTGGTGAAATTTGAATTAAAATATCATGTTTTGATTATTAAAACACGTGTGTATTTTTAAATATTATGTTAGGAAGTACTGTTTGATACTGACGAAATACTATTTTGGTTACATCAAGTAGCTACGACTCTATGCCGGCCTATAACCTCTAGGCATTCCTTTGTCTCGACCTTGTTGTTTCTTACACATCATGGCGTGAACATCAACCAAAGGCTTAGTGCTCTTTATCGTTTTGTAATGTCATAATCCGACAAGTTTTCCGCCTAGGGTGAGTTAATTCCTTTAATCTATTACCTTTTGCGCCCTAGTGTTACATTGTTTTTATGACCCTTCTTTTAAATTTTATTTTGTTTGCTTGTTTAATGTAGCGGTCCCTGCCACGCAGTTTCAACTCTTTGCTATGTAGAAGGAAATGTAATGTATTGTATAATTTACATGGAATGCTAGGTATCGGTGTGTTGGATACCAATATGTAGGTTTACTTTAATCTATACTTTAGTCCCACAGACCATTACACTTCGTCACGAATGTGACGTAACAAATTCAATATTTATTAAGCATTAAATGTGGCTAGCTCAGGGGGCGAGGAACCAATGAACATTTTCAGCTACTTTTCTTTTTGTTGTGTTTTTGCAAAGTAAATAAATATTGAAGTGCTTCAGAGTATTTTATTAACAGTAACAACATAAACTAATTATAAGTCTGTTACATGGGCCGTACAATTAATTTCCAGAAATATGTTAATTTTAAAAGGTGATAGACCTTAAAATTGCCAGTGCAAGTAAGGGAAAATTCAACTTAGCAGATAAATATTTTTTCCAGCTTTAAAAAAATCCAGAGAAGTTTTTAATATCCCTTTAGGTACTTTCGATATAACGCTCATTTAAGAGAAACAAACATGTGTTTTAACTTGCAGATTAACGGGATTGACACAAATTTAATAATTATAGTATAGGCTATCGGTAGACCGGTGTTTCCATAGCTGTAATTAGTCATTACTAATATTCATAACTTACACAGCCTATTTCAGAACAAAAGCGATCTTCACAAGTTTAGACTGTCTATTTATAATGTTATTTAGGAAAGTATTTCAGACAGTAAAAGTGTGTTTTAGGTCCTCGAACTCTCTATCATTGGGGCCTCAGATACTACTGTAAAAGAGAATTGTGTTTAAGTATAACATACGTCCTTGGATATTGTGTAAAGATTTATGGGCGTGATTCCAAGTCATCTATTCGCATGTGTGTAATACAGTCCTCATTCTATACGGAAAACGGCACAAATTACACAGCGTGTGTAAGTTGTGTGTATAAGGAGCGATTGCAGCACACTCTACCACACACACATCGGAACTAGGTGTGTCCACCACTGATACATTATCCGAGCACTCTGGGGGAAATTGAAAAAAAAATTTTTTTTTACACACACAGTTGATTGTAGTCCGTGTATCCGAGGTTTTCGATCTGAGGACCTGTGGGAGGTCCTCACGTCCACGCCGAAAATTTACACACGTCCTCAGGTAATAGCCTAAACCAACAAACATGCACACGCACACATGCACGCACATGCACACACACACACACACATACACACACACACACACACACACACACACACACAGAGTCCTCTACAGTAAATTACTTTTAAGTGACTACAAAAAAAAATACAACTTACTTCATACAAATTTTGTTAATTTGGTTTTTTTACTATGATAGAATTCATATTAAAATTTCTTTATGAGAGAAATTTTAGGCAAGAGAAAACAAGTAATTATTTGTAACAAATATAAGGTGTCAAATGGGTGTTATCACTAAATTTAATATGCTGATACTGCAATAACCTTTTGATTAGTAATTGAAATGTAAACATAATAAACAATTTAAATGCAATTTATTTGTATAAAAAATACACCAAAGTATAGCTCAAACTTTAACAATAACAGTTGTACAACAAAGAAAATTAATCATATTTTCATTTCCATGAGATTTATTTTCAAATCAACTATGAACATACAACATGAAATTAATTGAGGATTTCAGAAACCCAGTAAATGAATAAACAAATTTTATCACAGTTAATAAATACCATGCATGTACACTTTTCTTCCAATTTATTTTGAGACACAAACAATCAGTATTTTCACAAACACCGCTTTTACTTACTTCATGATAATTTTATATACAATAAAATCAAATGGTGAAACAAAATCTTAACATTCCAGATCACTTAATTTTATTTAGGTTAAACAATAAGGTCATTAGCGATGATTACAAGGACAGGAATTGGAAAACTTTTTATTTCCATATTTGTCCATCACAATTTTGGGAAAACCATAGAAACCAAAATCAGAATGGCCTAGGCCACAAAGTGGTAGATAAAGTGACTAAAATGTGACTAAATGTGAATCTAAAATATTATAAAAATTTTCAAACTCTATGCATACTGTCATAAAATATTTTACCATTTAAAAATATTTCCTTAAAGGGGGGAGGGGGGCCAGATTATTTTATTGTATTTTTAGTTTTTGAGCCATAACATATGCAAATTGAATTATCAAAATTATCTTTGACAAAGCATACGGTAAATTCTTGGTAAACTGCTTGACATAAATAATAATGAAATATTTCATTAACTTGCCATGCAGAATCATTGCAAGAGAATTATAGGTCAACTTTAAGAATCCTCTTGCAATGATTCTGCATGACAAATTAATAAAACATTCCATTGTTATTTATGTCAGGCAGTTTACCATGAACATATCCTATGCTTGGGCAAACAGAAAATTTTGACAAAACAATTTGAATAAATGTTATGGCTAAAAAAACTGAAAATACAATAAAATTGTCTAACACTCCCCCTTAACAATGGCACAATACTGAGATAACAAAAAAAAAAATCTTTATTATGTGCTATTGGTCCAGTTTAAATAAAAATAACTACTACTGTTGTAACTGAAGACAAATATACATCACAAACTTAATTGACTAGATATAGCAAACATGTATCATTAAAGATTAATAAACAAAAAGCAAAAAATTTACATAACGAAAATTCGAACAACTTCAACATCATCGTTTTTCATTTTCCATTCACTTACCTTGAAGTATGTACCCTGAGTTATCAAAATTTCCATTACGTTTTACAGTCCTTTATTTATTTCTTATAAGAGTCTACGCAAAGAATTTTATTTCTCCTCTTACAGTTTTTTTTTCTAAATTTTCACTTTTGGTACTGCAGATGTTTTATAATTTATTTTTCTTAAATTGCACTTTTTCTCTATTCTTCATCTACATTTCTCTTTTCCTTACTCTGCCTTCCATTCCACCGATTCTTCTAACCCATTATTTTTCTTTCCAAGTAAACAAGGTAATTTGTGTGGGCAATGTGTGCCATAGCTAAGAGCTCTATGTTGGTGAGGACTAGCTATGGCTTCATTACAATTATTACCATGGCACTATATGGGCTGCAATTAATGTAATTTTAGACACAGACCCTTTTTCATACATTTACCAACGACAGATGTACTCTGCATTTGCAGTAGCCTGCTATATCTTCTACACAGATTAAAGAAAGAAAACATGTTTATTTATGAGCACATATGGCAAGCATGATGCATATATACACAGTGAAAAAAGTGGAACTAGTAACCAATTCATGAAAAATGACTTTTAGCGTCATCAAGCACTAAAAGTGACATTTAGTGGATAGAGTGACCAACTTTAAGGCCTGATACCAAGAGTTGGGAATTGAACCAGAGTCCTCACTAATGTGAATTTGAACAAGGTAGCGTTCCACAACAGCATTTGATTCAATCCAACTTAAGGATGACATAAATAAAAATATAAAGTTGGCAAATAAACACAAATTTATTAATTATTTTGTACACAATCTTCCATTCAAATTGCACTCTTGAATGCTTTTACATACGAGATTTGATATTCTGAACATTCATTTAATATCAAAGAACCAAACATTCCAAGATATATTTTTATGACTTTAGAAATGAGAAATTTAAAATTAAAAATATGAAGCACAAAACCATGATATTTCAGTAAAGATTAAAAACAAAGCTCCTGCCATTATGCATTATACTGTACCAAAATAAAAATTTAAATGAAGCAGAATGATTGGCGTCTCCAATTTCAACTTTCAATATTTTCTTACTAAAAATATATTTTACAAATTCTGCAATAATTTTAATATTGTTTTTGTGTCCAATGTTGGTAGTAATGAGCTTTGTACATTTAGCAAATTTACACAATGTGTTGATAAAAAGAAGATGACGATTTTATGAAACAAATCATCACATTTTTCAGATTATATGAACATAACATTCTTTGCCATTAGTTGACTTTAATATCATTAGGTTGTGTTTCAAACAATCTATTTAATATTCTCCAACCCTAGTTTCTTCCATAACGTTAACTCATATTTTGATGGAAAAAAAAAAAAAAGATTCAAATACATACTTCAATAAAATATCACTTAACGAGGAATTCATACCAAGCATACTGGCAAATTGGTAAAACACTGACCTCACTTTCAGGAGGTTACCGGTTTGATTCCTGGACAGACTATCTGTATATTTTGACATTCCGTACTTTCCAAAAAATACACGGTCCAGATAAAGTGTAGCATGTACCAGTTTCAAATTCCAGTGTTTGATGCATGGGAACAGCAGAGCAATAAGAACCAGAGTACCATGCTCAATGAGAAACATATTACCCTTATTTGCAGCATGCAAAACTGGCATTCAAGGTTTTCATTGTAGAATATTTCTATGGGACTTTAAGCAGTGACCCTTAAATTTAATTTTTTTATAGTATGAAGTAAAGAGCAATGCATGCATCTTGTTTTGCCTTACAAATTCAGATGGTATTTTGGAGTTACAGTAGTGTAAAAAAAAGCTGTTTTTTTTATTTGTTTTGAGAGGCTGAAACTCATGTTTCTAGCAAGCATATTGCGTGTTTTTTTTAGCAGATAAACATAATGGGAATAAATTAAACTGTTTTGCATAAAACAGAATATGCATGACACACTACAACACCGTCCATGCACCACGTACCCAGTCATTTTAAAGAGACTGTCTCTTAATATTGGCCATGGCCACATTCCTCCTGTTCATGACACTCTAAAGTGCTTGGTTTCATCTCTAATGACCTTACTGACCTTACTAGCTACATACATGATACATTGTATTTAATGTTTCAATAAATTTAAATAATTTTTTTTTCAGCATTACAAACTCTTTCAATTTACAATTTACACAGAAAGTTGATGTTAAGCAAACAGTTATACTAGTTATGAAATAGCAGTATATAAATTAATATTACATCTTAAAGCTACATTTTCACAACTGTAAATAGTAATTCATGAAAACATATAAATGGATATTTACTTCACGAAATTGAACATCATTGAATAAAAATCTGCACAGTTTTATGGTTTGCAACATTTTTAATATGAAATCATAATGACCAGACAAATACATATTGCAGTATATTCAATATCAAATCTAATTGAGTCCAGATACATGGCTGTCCAAAAATAACTTAACATTCATTCCACTGAACTGTAATACGGTAGTAGTTCTATTTCACAGACATGCTTATCTTTGATACCCTTATACAGGATGTTACAAAAAAGGTACTGCCAAACTTTCAGGAAACATTCCACACGCACAAAGAAAGAAAATATGTGATATGGACAAATGTCCGGAAAAGCTTAGTTACCATGGTAGAGCTCACTTCCTTTCATCTCTACAAATGTCAACACAAGCAACGCAGTCCAGATTACCTTCCGTCAATTGGCCCACCTGGCGGTGAACCTAGGAAGTAAAGTACATTGGAAAGAACCAATCCATTGGGTATTTTGGACATTTTCTGTATGAAGTGTTATTTATGATGACATTTAATGAGATGTAAGGAATTGAGCTCTGCCACAGTAACTAAGCTTTTCTAGACATATGTCCGTAACTCATGTTTTCTTCCTTTGGGTGTGTGGAATGTTTCCTGAAAGTAACATCCTGTATATATCTATGTATAAAATTATAATTACTCACTCTAGCAATATAAAATCATTTGTCAGGATTGATACACAAATTTTAGCCAAATTTAAACACATTCCTGGCACTTAATAACAAAAAAAAAAAATTACAAAAAAATCAATGTATAACTTTCTTATCAGCCCCATGTTTTTCAGAATTTTTTTTTTAGTTTCTTACCTGAAAGAGACTAAGAAAAGCACCACCTCGCATGATAACAAACATGACCATTTTCACTATACAATGCCTAAAATTAGAGCATAAAATACATGAGCAATGGCATATGTCCACAAACCAATAAATTCTAATTGTAAACTCTCATTACAACAAATATTTAAAAATCTCATAAAGTGTAGTGTCAAAATTATCTTAGCCAATTCTGTTTAACTTCATGCCATCTATTTTCTCTACCTCACTCTCACTCTCTCTTACTGGGGTGTAATTTTCACAAGTAATTTCAAGTTGATGCAAAAGATTACTTTTTAGTATCGTGGTAAGTTAGGGTCTGCACTAAATTTTTGATCCAAGTGTTTAATAACTATTTACCCCCCAGCAAAAAAAAAAATATATATATTAAAATTATACTATTGAGTACCATAATAAAAATATTGTTGCAAATATGTTACTAGAACATTAAAGGTGTATTTTCAGCAACATAAAATATGGCAGTAATTGCTCATCTATTAAAGAATTTCTGAAACTACTTAAATATGTTTTTTGTGATAAGAGACAGCGTGAAGTAAGTTTTACTTGGCTAAGTTAATTGCATACTGCAATGTATGCTCCAATCATTAGCAATAAACCTAGCCTGACTTTCAAGACACTATATTATGAAAACAGTCGTGATTTGATTACATTTCTGTACCTCAACACCATGTCCGTTTTTACTCAAAATTCACTTTTTTCAATAAGCATTACCACAGTTTTAAGTACTTTCTAGTGACATACAACAGAAAGTCTGTGTTGTGTCAAAAACCAAAATTTTTGGGTATTAAATAGCTGAATCCACTAGTAAATCACAGTCTTCAAACTGCTCTCCTGAAAAATATGATTTTTATGACATAGTGACTTATGACTACAAGGTACAGATTTAATTAGAAAGAAGTGGTGCGTTTCTTAATCCCTTCTAGATAACAAAATAATATAACTCTTCTGACTGGCCCAACTCTTCCATAAGCATCTATACAAAGAATACATTAATTTGATCAGAACATTTTGGCGGTATGGTTTTTCCTGGAAAATTGACTGAAAACAGTTATACTACATAATCCTGTAGTATCTATTAATTCCTTTGAATTTAGAGCAGAATCATTAGCATACCGAAAAAAATTAGTGAATATATTTAAGAAAACAAAGGTCTTTGATTAATGTTTTCTTAAGCATTAAATCAAGATAATCAGGTTTGTTACTCTTGTTTTGCATGAAATATAATGACATGGAAGAGAAATGGGTTTTTAACATCATCCCTGAGTACTGCTTAATGAAACTGAGCTTATATTTCAAAACATAGATTTCTAGCACCTAGCATGTCATAATTCAAACACCACTTCACATGATGAACTAGAATTAACAATTTCTGAATTCAGGGAAACATCTCCCCAAGCACTACTACTACTACTACTACTTCTACTACTACTTTCCAACAGATGTTTACAACTTTATTTTACAATACCAATCAGCAATTGCAGCATTACCTTCATAACCACTAGCAGTCATATTCTCAGCAATCTTATGGTACATTCATTCCTACAATAAATTGGTCACTCATCCGATTGGCACCTCGTGTGTACAATAGCTGAAACTTCCGATGGTAATTTTCTTGCAAATTGTTTGAGTGAGTATGTGTCATTAGGTAATTAACAAAGATGAGCAAAACATTAAACGGATTGACAATTTGTTTTAGGCAATATAACCAGTTTTGTAAATGTTTTGGCTACGGCAGTCATACAACTTTATACAAATACAATATCACAGATGAAATTCTATGTTCAAAAATGTTAAAATTTACTGGTAATGTAAGACAAATCTTGCATACTTGTAAATTAAAGCAAACCTCAGTAACATATGAATGGGAATAAGCTTCAGAAATTAAGGTTCCACAACTGTATTATCTGTACAATATAAGCATTAAATATCCTTTCAATGTCTGATATTATAATACTATGTTTTTTAAATCCAAGCAAGAATTATTTAAACATTAGGGTTTAGGAAAGTATCACAATATCACTTACTGAACTTGATGTTATTCAAATATCAATCTTTCAATTTTGGTTCATAAAAATAAGATTAAATAAAAGCAGTTCCTGATTACAGCCTCACAAAAATTAACAACTGTTTATATCATAAGTCTTTAAAACAAGAATGCTTCAAATGAATTAATATAGACCAACAACATATGTTCACAATTAAAATTTCCTTAACAAACTTGCAGCTGCAATTCATCTGGGAAATTAATATTCACCAAGTTTACAAAAATAATACTAACAGAGTAAATCAATAAATGTATTTTATAACAACATACAACATCTAGTAAAAACTTAACAGTAAAATATCTTCAAACAATAAATGATGCTCATAAATCATTACATCTATCTCCATTACGCTTCTTACACATTCTGTAAATCATTGTAAAAAAAAAAACAGGTACTGTGTGATACTTTTGCAAAGCCAATGCCTTCTATTTCAGCCAGTAAAAAAGGACATCACATACGCCAACACAGATTTCCTGTGAAAGAAAAAAAAACAGTAAGAATACAGCTCTTTAAAAATATAGTTACAACATGCAAACAAAAAGTTCAGTTTAACTCTAAGGTTTTTCACAAAAAGGACAAACACGTGACGACATTATACACTATTAGCAATATACTGATTTAAATTTGCAGGCAAGTAATTACTTGTGGATAAAAATAAAAATTTGCCTTATAACCTAAGAATCATACTATTTTCCACTTACAGTCAGTTTTTTTACTGCCCCATCACAGTCCACTATGTAAAAAGCACAGTTTTCTATGTTGCTACACACAGCATATTAAAAATGTTCAGCCACACTATGAAGCCCAAGTAATACAACAAGAACTTGCACTAACAGAAAACCACCATTCTAGTTCACTAAAATTTGAAACCACACTGTAAATAATTTTTTCTCAAAGAGACAAACACTAGTTCCTTGTGAGCTACAGAGCAAACTACTGGAAATAAGCCCAACTGCTATCGCTAAACCTCTATAACAATATGCTAAAGGCTCCTCAGCTGACAGAACAAAGTAAGTTTTATTTTAGTCTTGACTAGAAAAATTTTAGCTAGCGGAATATACAACCCCAGCAAATTTCCAATTTCTCCTCTTTAAGTGATTAATAATGCAATCAAAATTTTACAATTAAGATTGCTTCTTGCCTATCAACTGTGTGCAACATTAAACCAAAATCTGAAATCAGTAAAATTTAAGTTAAATCACACTACATTTGACAATAATGTCAAAAACTATCAATAGAAAATATGTATTAATAAGAAAAATGTGATATATATTTCAGACCATATTCAATATAACAATTAATGGGGACTGGTGGCTTGTTCCAAGTTTAAAAAAAAAATTGCAAAGATAAGAAAATATGATACTATTTAATTGAAATCAATACTGAAAAAATTTGCATCAATATTTTATAAAAGGGTGCCTAATTATTTATGAACTGTATCATTGTTTACATTCAACAGTTTTTATAATATTTGTACATTAATGTTAATTTGGCTAGTTTTCATTCTCTTGACAGCTTGTCATCTAGACAGTTGCATTTATTTGCAGCGGCAGCTTAATAGATTAATAAGTCTGAAGGACTTTTGTGCAGTTGCTTGGCTGTGTTCATACCTTCAGCACATGCCATTATCAAAATTACTTTCCCATGTTCACGTCACAGCTGTGTGTCAGTACATTGCCACACCAACTAGACAACTTCTGTTCACTGCTCTTTTGCTCATCTTTTCTGTGTTACCACGTGAACTTTGAAAAGCATTTTTTTGTACAATGACCATGGCACCAATACATCAGCTAAGTTTATCGAATGTTATTGACATAGCAATGGGTTAAAATAGTTTCTTTTGTTGATACAAAAATATGTTATCAATGTGGTTATTGTTATTATTTTTTTTTTTTTTACAATTTACATGAACATGTGTTAAGTTCACTGTTAAAAATTATACGTTTCTACATTATAAGAGTTGATGAAGCAAGTGTACAACCAGCTAGATAGAGGTGGGTATAAAGCAATCCTAGATTGAAGGAAGCAATCCTAGATTGAAGGGACCAGCGTAACAGAAAATATCTGAAGAAACCCACCAACCAACTGCATCACCCCGCATGATTTCCCCTTGCAAAAATTTGGGTCAACCTCACCAGGAATAAGACACAGATTACCTTGGTGGGAGGTGAGCGCTATAGCCGCTGCACCAACCATTACCTTAAAAAGTTAACTTGAAAGTAGGCTACAAATATAAGGGGGGTACAACTGTGTGAATAATGTAACAAACACAACCTAGGGTAAACAACAAGGTTAGAAAAAGAAGGAAAAAAAAATAAATTTTATAATAATAACCTAAAACATACAGAAATTTGTATGGCTGGGGATGAAATAAACAGCAAGAGATTATTAATTATATTTCTACGAAGGCCAAATGACAAGAAAGGAAGTAAGGGGAATTACATAGCAGCCTTAGTAACAAGCTTGAGGAGTTGGTACGTATAATATAGACAGTTACTCAAGCAGTCGAAAAATGTGTGATACATTTTTGACATCTAACACAGGAGCAGAAAAGAAACTGCAAGAAGGGTTGGAGTTAATTCACATTATTGTTAAAATAAATAATGTCCAATGTTGACAACAGATGACAGCCATACATTTGGGATATTGGTTCCTAGGTAATAGGAAAATAAAAGAGGTTTTCTTGCCATACACAGCTTGTGAAAAAATGTTCTCAGAGATTACTAGAACAGGGTGTGCTGAGGAGTGTTATGTAAATTTGTTTACTTTTAAGCTAAATTGTTCGATTACTCAATGGGTCAAGAAATGGGTGCATGTCAAAATTGTGAAGGTGCTAGGAAAGCAATTCTACAGAAATACTGGGAGAATTTATCAGCAAGACGAGTTAAAAAAAATTCATGTACATAGGCAGACGTCAACCTTGAAATGGTAGAATGGCTGAGCAACTGCAGGGCTGGTACTTGGCAGACAAATTCCAAGATTCTCCTCCAGTGACAGAGGAGAGGTGTCTGGTGAGTTTACTGCATCACATTTCTGACACAGCACAGGAGAGCACACAAATATAAAGCTAATAGTCGAAAAGGTGACGGACATGCTAGAAGCTATTGACAGGAGAAATGAATGTGTGAGACAGTTTACCAACAGTACAATAAGACTAGGAAATGCCCATCAGGGATACAAAACCAACAGGTCAGAGAGGGAGAAAAGTTACAACTGTAACATATTCTGCAAAACAGTAAAGAGTGTGAGTAGATGTCGGAGATGACATAGATCTTATCACATCCAATGTCGCCATAACATTTTGCACCTTAGTCCAGTGGCTTTTACTTATCAGCATCAGCAACATGTCGCTCGCTTCCTCCTCTTCCCATCTTCATATAGCTTTCAGTTCGGCATTCAATTACGGCATTATTCATAAGAGTTTTGAGTCTTGCTACTGTACAATAATGTATTTGAATTCCAAATGTTGATGTTCAAATCTAGAAAATGGTAAAGGACACAGCTATTTACAGAACATTCAATTATTATGCACCAGACTTTACCAATTACCCAACTTATCTCCAGAAAGGATCCTTTGACTGGCAATTTCCTGCCCAACACACACACAGTGCGAAAGGAACTGGTCAGAAGACAATGGCAAAGTTGGAGTGTTCAATAACATTTTGCTACATATTTTGGGTGCAAGGCTGTACCAATATGAAAAAAAACATTACTGATTATCTCATTTAACTGCATACAACCAATTCATTTTATTGATTAGTGTAATGCCAAAAATATTCATGTCTTACATAATAATAAATAAAACTTTCAGTTCACTTAATACTTTACTAAACCAAAATGACACTAAAGCAGTATTCACAATCTGCATTTTTTATACCATACTGTTTTATTAATGTACACCTATACCTCATTTACCACGACCTCAAGCTGCGCAAATTTAATTACAGCAACAAAAATTTTACTGTCCGACTTTCAATTAACACAAGTTTAATTTCAATTAACTCGAAATATTTCCGCAACACTTGTTGCACAAAGTTTGTAAGAAGCTGTGTCTTTTTGTACACCCCTGATTAGACAAAGCACGCGTGCCATCCTGGCATGACGTCATATGGCCTGGGTTGAAAAATAACAGCTGTGCGTGGCCGCACAGTGTTCTGTGGTTCAGTATCATCATGACCTCCAAGCGCAGTGCTACGTCGGCATGTTCCGGATATCAGGTGAAGAAGTGCAAAAGATCTCTCTCAAGACCAAGCTCAAAGTGTTACGGCAGGCAGACACTCATGAAGGACATACATATATTGGTCACACATTAGGTTTAAGTGAATTGACTGTGCGAACAATCATAAAATACAGGAACAGTATGAAAAGTTTGTGCACATCGGATACAGTTGGCTCTAGCTGGAACATTTTCGGCGTTCAGTACAGTAACAGAAGTGAGCACATGATTCATATGGAAAGATTGTTAAATGAATGGTGCAACGAAAAAAATCACGGACGAGACAAAACAGGCGTCAACCAAGCAGTGATAAGCGAAAAAGCATTGCTAATTTTTGATAAATTGAAAAGCAAATATCCAGACAGTGATAAAAATTTCACAGCAAGTAACTGCTGGTTTGAAAAGTTCGTCGGCAGATACAATCTGCATTCTATAAAGAAGAAAGGGGAAGCAGCAAGTGTAGATGAAAACACAGCTACAAACTTTCCAGCTGTAATTGAAGATGTGACCGTAGAAGGAGAGTACAGTCCACAACAAGTGGACAATGCAGATGAAACCGGCCTCTATTGGAAGAAAATGCCAGATAGGACACATATTTCCAAAGAAGAAAAATCAGCACCAGGGTTAAAAATTTCAAAAGTTTTACACTTTTGCTAGGTAGCAATGCATCTGGCGACCATAAAATGAAGCCACTTTTAGTTTATCATTCAGAAAATCTGCACACACTGAAGGGATTTTCTAAGAGCCATTTACCAGTAATTTGGAAATCTAAACGGAAATGCTGGATCACAATGGCTATTTTCAGCGACTGGTTTCAGAATCATTTTGTACCCGCAGTAGCTGCATACAACAAGAGACACAACCTCGACAATAAAGCAATATTAATATTGGATAATGCACCTGGCCATCCAACAAAATTAGACCACATGTTTGAAAATATCAAGGTTGTCTTTTTACCAAAGAACACAATGTCATCGTTGCAGCCCATGGATAGGGGGATTATTTCCACAGGCTGGCGACAGCCAATGCACGTGCGCACACGTGTGCATATGTGTGTGTGTGTGAGAGAGAGAGAGAGAGAGAGAGAGAGAGAGATAAGAAATAACTGTCAGAGATAGACTAGGGATGACATTTCGTCAACTTATCTCAGCAACTGATGGAGATGAAAAGCCGACTATCAAATAATTCTGGAAATCATACAATAATAAGCATGCAATTGACAACATTGCAGCGTGTTGGGAAGAAATTACGCAGTCAAGTCTTCGTGGAGTGTGGAAGGAAATTTGCCCCTTCTTTACCCAAGAATTTAAGGGATTTGAGCCTGTCGATGATCATCTGGAAGATGTTACAGTTGATAATGCAACCATGGGGCATGGTCTGGGATTTGATGAGCTTGATTCAAATGATATTCAGGAGCTCTTAGATACACATTCTGTCGAGTTAACCGCAGAATAAATTGTTGAAAACGAGGTGCTGTGTTCTGCACCACAACAAGAGGAAGAAGACGTAACTGCTCGCAGAAAAGAGTTTGAAAAGAAAGAAATTTCAAAATTCTTCAGTTTGATAAACAAAGCATTTTCAGTTCTGCATGAAAATGATCCGAATGAAGAAAGAAGAAATGCTGTTATTCAAGAGATGAAGTGGGATTGTGAAGTTTATATAAAAATTTGTTAGAGCCAAAGAAACCAAAACAGATGGAGCTGGACACATTTTTTAAAGTAACAAACAATGAGTGTGCTGGCAGTAGTCAGGTAAGTGTTTGGGCCATTCAAAATTGCAACAATGTGTTAATTTTAAACACAAAAGCTATTAATTTTTACTGCAAAAGCTAATGAATGTGTTATTTTTTTTTTAAATTAAAGTTGTGTGTTAGTATGTTAAAGTAGGCCTAAATGTTTAATATGATAGACGTTGCTTTCTGTCTGTAATTCCAATAATTTTTTACGAGTAAAAAAACAAACAAATTTCCAGAGGTGTATACTGTTAGATACTATTGACAAGTGTTTCAGAAAATTATAATGATACGTCTTGCAGCGACATGTCGCGGCAATAAATGGCGAGTGCGGGAGTAGTCACATGCTTGAAGGTCAATTACCTCACGCTCGCTGCCGAACAGCTTACCTTTTCAGGATGTTTACGTTTTCAAGACAAGCCATCACATTTAACATAATTTTGGTAAGTTATAAACTTATGAAATTCTTTAATCTGGTTTATTTCATGGTGTTTTGATGATGCAATTTGTGAAAAAAAGTAGTATATAAGCAATTTGGAGCACAAAAAATATCGCCCATTGTTTATATTAACTCCTTAACTGCGACAGATGACTATAGTCGAATATACAAAATATTGCTTAACTGCGACATTCGACTTTAGTCGAACACAGAATTAAATTACTCTGTAAACACTATGTAAGTGGTTTTCTCGCTTAAAATTAACCAAAAATTAATTATAAACAAAAAACAGATTTTTAAAATTTTTTTTACACTTTCTTGGAATAGTTAAAATTTTTTATCCCGCAGCGAAAGCGTTAAGAAAATTCTCCAGAAGGTGCGATTTCAATTTGCGTGCACATTTTGTGGAACAAATTAGTCGCCTTAGGCAACGTATTGGTGTATGCAGTTTTGACATAACATTTAAAATAGTCAGAAATTTGGGGTGCTTAAACTTTATGAGTGCACCAGAAAAAAATGTCAATGCGAAATTTTTACCTCAAAACTACAATAATAAACCAAAAATTATTTAAAATAAAGATACATTTAAAATATACTGCATCTGACTAAAATAAAAGTAACATTTTCTAAAGCAAAAACCTACCTACGTAACACAATCTTATTTACACCTCCCGACTAATAGAAGCAATGCTGACACTAACAATTCCCACCGGCACAATAAATATTACTGCTATCGACATTAACAAGAGTAAAATTGGCATAAGCTGAAATGCCTGGGAAACCAATCTATAATCTTTGCTGGTTAAGATTTAATGGAATGGGAATCGTAAACCATAACATTGAATATTAGCATTTCTACCAGTTTACAGCAGTCTTTTACTGTAAGGTCAGCCATGCACATTACTTGTATGCACTTATCTTTGATGCTCAGTTGCATTTATGTACAATAATAAGTTGAGTAAACAGTAGTGGGAATGGAAAATTGTAGAACACAAATTATGCACAGTATTTAAAAAATTACATTTTTGCAAAAATGAGTGCATGGTTATGGTTAACTTCATTTATACATTCAAAATTAATCAGCAGTCGGTAATCTAGAATAGAGGACCATTTATCGGTAAAATCAATCAACTACAGTGTACCCTCACTAACTGAGACTAAAAGGAGGAAGATGCAGTGCGAGTCACAATTTGTCAAGGTTATTGGGGGGCAACCAAGGGGATAAGCAATCAGTTATCATTCACAAGAAACGTGAATAGATCAGTACACTATCATTTCCACAAGCAAGAGAGGCGGCAATATATACAGCTTGGTAATTATTATTGTATCATGTTAAGGGGGGGGGGGCTATTGGGGAAATTATCACTGTAACATAGAGGACTTTAAAAGAATGTCAAACAACATGGGCAGGCAGATTCTTTGTATTTTATTACAGTAAAACCCTGTAAAGACGTTTTTGAAGGGACTTTACACCACAAACTTCTTAGCTGGGAAAACATCTTAAATGGGAAAACTGATTTTAAAACTTAAGTCGTTATTGTTGTAGGTGCAGTCTATATTAAATTTTATTTCGGAGTCGCAAGGACAATTTAATGTACAGTAAAATCCCTTATTTACACTTTTCAGGGGGACAGAGCGAACAAGTGTAAATAGTGGGAAGGGTAAATTAAGGGAAATCTCGTAAAACTCATTCAGCTTACCTTATTTAGTGCTTTTGTTTTCATGTTTAAAAACTCTCCTCAGGTAAAATTGAAGTGATAGTACCCATGCAAACAATATATTTATCATATTTTGTAACGTAAAACTTGATATAGTTTAAGTTACCAATATTGGAATTGAATATACTGTTATGGGAAGATTCATGGTACGTGGAAATGCCATTTCAAGAGAACATCCTGAAATGTTAATAAGAGATATTTTTTTTTTTACCGTTTGGTTAACACTGTTCAGCATGTTACAAATTTTCTGCAATGCTATCGTGAATTTAGACAGTTACAGTACGCATTTGAAAGGGGTGCAAAGTTCTTTACTCAGGTCAACAAATGTTTCCACGAACTCGTCACACTTCTCCATGATCATCAATTGTTTTATCGATAATGCCTATTTTTTTTTTATTATATTGCCGTTATACAACCATCTAAACACGCTGCACTAAAATGGAAATGACTTTAAAACACAATATTTTCATGATGTAACATTTTCAAACATGTATCAGAAAGTTTAGGATAGTTATAGTTTGCGTAAACAAAGACAAATGAACGTACGTAAAGAGATCAATGTTGCCAACGCAGGTACAGCGATAGATAGCGTTCCATAAAATCGATAGTGCTAGCGGTGACAATTCTCTTGCCGCCATCTTGAATTTATTGTGCCGTGAGCGCAAGCATTACACGCGATCACGGTCAATCTGCTACGGGTTTGCACGTGATCACCAATGGCGGATTGTATTTATTCGTGTTACGCGCATGCGTTGGCCATCCTGAGTGTACCTGCTCGCTGTCTGTGGAAAACATTTCACGTCAGTTATCTATGATGACAGTACAAAAACGTAAACAAATGCGGTATTTTTCTTGCAGTTGCAGTTTCCTTTCAGATTGTTTACTAAAGAAAATTGCATACATTACTTTTAAAAAAAATTATGTTTTTTTACAAAAGTTGACCGCATTACGCGGGAAATCAAGCACGTGGCAAAACGTAATATGTGGGAAAATTAACTGTGGCTCTTATGACAAAAGTGATGGGACCAAACAAACCAAACGACTCAGCTGGGAAAACGTATCTCGTGGGAACGTCTTAAGCGAGTTTTACTGTATTAATTTTTTATGCTACTCTTGGCTGATACTTTTCTTTTTATCTCTGTGCTAGAAGTTGGCACCAAGGCACCGTTCTGTCACATGTAAGTTTTCTTCCCCTTCTCATCTGGCTGGCGACAGCCAATGCACGTGCGTGTGTGAGAGAGAGAGATAAGAAATAACTTTCAGAGATATACTAGGGAGGTAAATACGGTACTGTAATTAATTCTGGGTCATTGTACAGAAATATGAACACACATTTTAACACTACTGATTTTATAAATTTAATTTTATGCACATACACTAAATCATCAAACTTGAAATTTACAGCTTTATTCTTACACAAATTGTCACGTTAAAAAACAATAAAATTCTAATCATGTTCTTCAGAGTTAAATGGGAGTAAAAACAACCAGAAGTAAGGCATAAAAATATTAAAACAATGCACTTAAGACCATGAATTACTATGCAACGGACAAGTGACTAAATTACTGTATGTAGCAGAAATTTGCTTAGTTAAATGTGCTTAGTTGTCAGCTGCAGTTTGCAGCTCTACATCTCGCACCACAACCCCTATTGCTCTCTACTGATGTACCATCTCTTTACCATCTCCTCCTGAATTTGCATCATTCAATCACTTATAACGTTACTATGAGAAATTGATTTTTTCCAGGGCTACTTTATCAGAATACGAGGCCAGGGGCAACATAAATCAGAGGCCCTAACCCCTATTTTTTTAGTTGCAGTGATAATGTGTGCCTGTAAGTCTTCATATTTTCTTACATGTTGGCTGCACTGTCACAGATCTGACCTCAGCAACAGGTATCAAGGACATCTTTACACAAATTTTATAAATAAAATATATTTCACAGAAACAATCAAGGTTAATGGGAACTTAATAATAGCCCATTCAGTTTAAATTATAACCCAGTTAACTTTATTTTTTGTTCAAAAGTGAAGCCCACTACAATATGAGGCCTGATGCATAAGCCCCTTTTTGCCGCCTCCACCCTTTCCTAATTTCCTACATCGCGCTGGCCTCCGTAGCATAGTTTGTTAGGTGCCTGTTTACGATGCGAGAGGCCCTCGGTACGAATCCCAGCTCGGTCATGGATGTTGTGTTGTTCTTTCACCTCACTTCGCCCTCATCGGCTCTTATAACCTCGTTAAAGGACTGTAAAATCCTCTCACCACCTTTTCTACATCGCAATGCAAAGCAAAGGCTTTTAATTTTTCTTTTTAATGTCCGGAACAATTTGTTATTCAATCCTGAATTCATTGCAGATACGAGAACAAAATAAATTTCCGTTTAGATGCCATTGTGACCTGTAGTTACTGTCTACATCACAAGCACCACATTGAAATGTTTGTTTATAGCTTGTACTGCGAAGAGGGAGGAAAGAATAAGAAGTGAGGTCGGCCTGCTGATTTGCATTTCCACTTGGTGGCCTTACTAGCAACATTTAACCACACAAAACTTGCCCGATATTTTACTATGGGATTATTAAAGGCTACATAGTGATGAATAACTAAGATATAAAGCATAATACAGTTCTTCAATATAATGTAATGAAGTTAAATTAAGCAGACACGATTTTTGTAGAGACTTAACAAAAAAATAATTTAATTACAATTAATTTTTTTTTAAACTCTGTCCGAGTAATCCAAAGTCCGGGACATCGAGGTCCAGGTTATCGAGGGTTCACTGTACTAATAGGGCCATATTGGGTATACCTGATTAAACAGTAATTGAATCAGTTCGGTACAGCCCTACTCTAAAGTTAAGTAATCAACCATATAAAATGTAGTTAACTAATCATAAATATTATTTTAAAGCAAGTATAGTGTAGAAAAAGTATAGTATGTATAATATTCACATTTTTCAACTGCCTTGCATTATATATAAAGGCCGAAAACTAATTAAAGCCCCGAAAAATTATCTTGGTGCTCCAAGTCAACAGGTTAAAAAAGAATTTGTGTTGTTGCATATACATTTTCCACTGCTCACAGCCTTTGATTTACACCCCAGGCGTATGTAAGGGACTCTACTCCCTCCCCTTAATGCTTATCGTACAGCAGCAGAAGCAGCAGCAATGGACCATGTCAAGGAATTCCTCCACCAATTTGAGTACAGAAGAGGTTATTATGAGGCTTTGAATCTGTAACAATTCTGAAAATATTAACACGTTAGTCAGTCACTGCAACACAGTTCACTTGCAGCCATCAAAATAAAGTGTTAAGGTAAAAAAAAATTGTATTCTACCAAGAGGGAATACTTAAATAAAATATTTCTGTATAGATATAAAGTTACCAAAGCCAAAACAAAAAATTTATACAAAAGGTAGACTTCATTATTTTACTATAATATTTAAACATGTGTAGTATAACTATTAAATTTATTAGGAAGAGAAGTGAATTCATGCAATAAAATCTTAGAACCTGATCCAATTAGTATAAACACTCCAGAAATAATATACATTTGAGAACTGAACAATGTTAAAAATGTTAGTAAATAATATTATTGAACAATATTCTGCAAGAAACACACAATCAAAAATGACATAATATAAGAGTTAATAATATGTAACTAGAAGACACAAATTTTAACAAAATACTCAATGCAAAACAGCAGGTTGTTTCCATTGCAATTCATTTTGTAAATAGACGTATGTACACCAACACCATACTTCACCAGTCTTCGTAACTCAAACTGTTGCCGAATTAACAGTCTAAGAAAGAACAAACATATGCTTTTACACATGATATTTACAAATGAGCAACAATTATTCACAATTTATTATACACTGATTATATACACACATTCAAATTATGTTTACATAACAATCATAGAACAAAAAAAAACTATTTTATCACAATGATCAAAATAATATTTCTAGTTTCAAGATAACGATGTGAGTTGTACGTTACTTGGTTATGCACAAAAATGATAAAAATAGCAGTATCTTCAAAATATAATGACTTACAAACTATCTGGTTACTGAGCGATGTTGAGGTAGATCCAGTACTGCTTTTGTCTACATATACATATGCACATGTGTGTGCAGATGTGCACACACACATATACAGAAAGAACAGTATAATGCCTCAACATTTAAGACCATTGAAAGGTTTTAAAAACAATAAGAACTAATATAAAAGATAACTGATAATTATGGGTAATCTAAACTATTTATTAATTTCTTCACAGACTTTGAATACTGGCCATTAATAAATCAGTTTAGTCTGTATTGAAAGCGAATGACAAAAACATCACATTTTAAATAATGTACAGCCAGCTGGTTCTCACATGTAATGACAGTCGATATTTTTGAGCGTTAGTTATGTACAAATAATTTGCTATCGAAATTTGGGCCTTTTGCAAGCCACACTACTTTAAAAAATCAATAGAAAAAACTACTTATGATATTAATCATACACATTTCAAAACAAAAATAATGTTAGGAAAGTTGTTCAGTATATAGATTTATTGGATTCAACACTAAAATATTACTTTTATAAAACTTTTTAAACAAAATAAAAGGTCTTTAATTGCACAAAATTGGGTAGCTTACCTTAATTTTACATCCCATAACAAATACTGGTATCGAATAATAAAACAAAAGCCATCCACTCGTTCTTGTGATGCAATAACTGTTTCACTAATAAATTTTCATTAAATTTTATGTATGGCACACACGTGAAAAATTTAAATAAAATGCACGTAAAAAATTTAAATAAAATGCTAACACATTTTTTGCAGCTTGTGTCTGTTCAATTGGCTCTGGTAATGCAGTTGCATTGAGAAGCATTACATTTTAAAATGCTTAGTGACCATACACTTATTAAGGCTCTCAGTCTCCACTAATTGCATAGCTGTTGCAGTGGCGGATTTAAGCACTTATTTTAGGGGGGGCGGAGAGTATGCCTTGAGAAGTATACACACGCACCCCACAAACCAAAAGCGGGGGGTCCGGGGCCCTCCCCCTTAAAATTTGGATTCGTAGGTGCAAAATGGTGCTATTTCAGGAGTTTCCAAGCCAAAAATTTAAGTATACTACTTTCAAAAATTTTTTTTTTTTTTTTTTGTGATAAATTATGCTTGTGAAGGGAAAATTTTGTGCTGATATAAAAAAATTCTGACGTGCCATGTGGTCACCACCACAATTAATAAGAAGTAATAGCCATCAATTATAAGCAATTATAATAAATTACAGATATAGTAATAAACATGTCATGCAACGATTCATTCTTTACGTCATCGGGTCAGGATGCCGATATTCTCTATGTACAGAATTTTATTTAGGAAAAACAGAAATGTATATAATTTGTCTTTGTGAAAACAGCAGGTGCAAGCGTTTGGGCCTTCTCGCCCTGACTAACGCTCAAGTAACCCCTTAATCTACCGGGCGGGAGGGGAGGAAAGCCAGCCTATTGTGTTTAAAATACAAATTTTAAATAGATACAATAACTTGAATGTGAGGAATTTTAAGAATAAATAAACACATAGGGTATTTGTCATAATGCAGCTAAATGAAATTAAATAATTACGTAATAAATATAGTAGTGGCAGGAAGTAAAGTGTCCTCGAGGGGGGGGGGGGGCTATCTTTCGGAAGCTGTCTCCTGATTGGCCTAATTGAATCACAACGTCTGCAGGGCAAGCAACAGGGAAGTTGGCGCCAAACAGGAGCATGGCTAGATTGTTGACATATTTTTTGACAGACGTTTTCGAGCAGCGGAAGACGGCGTTGAGACGTAGATAACGACAGGCGGGTAACCCAGGGAGTCAGTTCAGGTGCCGGACGCCTTTCCAGAAACGGTGTTGAATGAAGAGATCAATGGGTCGGGGTACACCGGCGAGTATTTTAAATTTATGCATCGGGACGCCTGCGAGTTGCGGTATTCGGACAGGTTATTTTAGATGTATTGCAAAGCGTCGCAAGTTTGGGCTGCAGACTGCTGACGACGCCATGGTAACCTTTGACATAATTTAGCTACGTACTGCTCAGACTAGCGGGTGTATAATCATAAGTGCAAAACCGACAAACCTTGCACAATAACGATCATGCCACGGGAGGACAGTGAGAGATTGCAACCTGGTTTAAACTGAACTTGCCGACTTCCTATTACTCCACACACTTTACACCACAAAACTTTAGGTCGTCACAAATTAAGAACAATTTTAATAGTCTGCTTAGACGAATCTTTTTTGGTTGTGTTAGTTCTTAAAAAACGTGCGACCTGGTAAATTTTGCAGTAAATTTGGTTCTGCTGGTCGCCGTATTTTCTCGGGGATCTTCCGGTTACTTCGTCCCTTCATTCCGGTGCTGCGGCATACTAATATCATGTCACCCATCACAAGCACAAGCCCAAAATACCTAGCTGTTAAGTGCTAATCAAAATCTCTTTACTAATTCAAAAGCCTCATGTCACTGGAACATACACCCAATAAAACCAACAGCTTTATTAAATCTAAAAAATTAATACTGAAATTAGATGTCACAAGCCAATAGCTATTCGCTCAAATTTATGGACACAAGAATAAAAAAAAATTGTTGTATTTTTAAAACATTTCTGAAAGTCTAGTAAAAATCCTTTACTTTATTAGATTTCTTTAAATAAAACAATTTGTTGTTTTGTGTTTTATAACTGTAAGCTACAGCCCGCGACATTAATTAAAACTCAGTGTTAATTATTTAACTACCGTTATTCATTACGGTTTCACTGAGATATGTTCCCGTAACGTCGAAATTTTGACTTCGACATGCAGTATTGGGAAAACTATGCACGATAAAATATTGTTCTTCAGATGATAATACATAACGCTATTTCGTACAAATTAAATTTTGGAATTTTTCACACTATAAAGACTTTAAACTGCTTTCACGGTATAAAGAAACGTAATAAAAACGAACCTGTGTCGCAGTATCAGCATCGCCGTCTCCTGTTGCTTCACGTTTACGCAGTTTACTAAAAATATGTAAACTGGTTATTTTCTCTATCTTTCTAGTTAGTATTTAACATTAAAACATAACGTAAAACACTTCATAACAAATATAGTTTAAACCATCACTCATTCACAGCACACTAGTGTATGTGAAGACATGGTGTCGTAGTTCGTAATCCGCCCCCCCCTTTTTTTCTCACTTCTTTACAACTCCCGACTGTGGGCCGTTATTTATGACAGGGCCTTGATCTGACCAGTCTTTCTTCAACCTGACACACTCGCCCTCCTGCTGAGAAAGTGTCGCAAGGGACTTCATACAAGAGAAAAAAACAGGAACTATATCCTCCCACTTTTCAAGCAAGAACGAATCTAGCTTACGTAAAAAGAAGCTTGAAAGAAGGGAAAAAGTTGTTTAGCAATATTGAATTTTGCAGTTATGATCACATAAAATGTTCATACTAGATGAGTGTTACGGCATTTGTGAGTTTATTTGCGTGGATAAATATTATTAACAAATATTTATTTGTAAAAATGTAATGCTGCTTCTGTAAATATTTTAAAAATTTACCACGCGAAAAAAAAAAAAAAAAAACACAACAGGTTCTTAGGGGGGGGCACCCCCTCTGCCCCCCCCCCTTAAATCCACCACTGAGCTGTTGTAATATTGCATGTACTGTCAATGAACCATCATGCAAAACAATATATATGTACAATGACTCCTCAATTTATGTTGCACTGTTTGACATTGTTCTGGATTAACATCACTTATGTTTGAGTACCCACATTTCAATTTAAGTAGTTGAAGATTTAGAATAACTTAGTTTACAATGCTTCCCACACCTCTTTGGTTTAACTGTATGGTAGTTTTACATTTACTACATAGTGTACGATACATGCACATTGTCCAATCTTATTATAGGCTATAAGAGACGCTGCCTGCTCACCATGCACGTGCGTTCACCTATGTAGGCTACAATGACAGAGCAGTTTCCCTTTCCGTCCCTGTAGAGCCAGTTGGCCCGTCAGTCACAGTGTGGACAGTTTTAGACATGCTGCTGTTAACTTTGTTGTGCTGTAATGTGTTTGTAGGACAGTACCAATACACTTGATTTATGTTACAGCTGTATTTAAAAAAAAAACAAAAGAACTGAACACCTGTCTCGTTATACCGTAAAATGGAAGTTATGATAAGTTTTAAAACAGGCAAGACGGTTGTGACGCAAGTAAAGTGTTGCATATTTTAATTCTATGTTTTGTGACATAGATTTCAATGCTATGCTCCCATGTCTCTACTGTTTTCGGGATTATAATTTTTATGCCTAAATGAGAGCAGATGTCAAAATTTTGTGCAGCAGTATTGTTTACAATAGTTTTCACCATGTTGACATATTTTTAAGACCGTAAATACTATGGTATTAGCTAATAACAGAATTAACAAAATTTTTGTTAACCAACTCATTTAGTCTGATGTAATTAATTTCTTCCCTTGAAAAACTAGCTAGCATGGCAAACACCATAAAAAAAACCACTGAACAGATTTGTGATAGATACTCTTATTCAAGCTTACAAAAATAATTATCGCAAAAACAGTAGAAATACGTGAGCATGGCATCAAAGTGTTATTTTACCACACAAAATATTAAAAACATTTTACAGTTAAATTTTTCAGTGTAAAAGATGATTTCCCATAAGTAAATTGTTAAGGTTTCCAGTAACTTTGAATACTGAAATACAGTACACGCATGAGAGCAAGACAATCATAGTTGTTATGGCCGCAATAGATGTGTATGTGTGCAACACTTACTGCAGCGTTGGATCTACTGATGACAGCAGCCAAATTTACAACACTTCAGTTTAAGTAGCTTAAAAACATTAACAGAAGATTCTAACAATTTAACACAAGCAGCAATTAATAGACAGATTAGATAAAGGGAAGGCGGAGACGAACCTTGCAAACTACTACAAAATTGGTGTACAAACTGTTAGTGACATAAAACGTATCTAAGAAAAACTCCTTGATTTTATTAAAATCTCCTTTGAAACAAAGACTATGAAATGTTCAACCCTTAGAGATTTAGAAGTTGCTATGCTTTGTTGGTTAAATTAAAAACGAGTGGACATGTTGGGTCCTATGTGCATGGAGAAAGCAAAGTTATTTAATGAAACTTTAGACACAGAGGAACAATTCAGGGCATCCCCTGGATTGCTAATCAGATTTAACTACAGGTAAGGAATCTGCAAAAGTACTCTACAAGGAGAAAAACTAAGTGCTAACATACAAGTTGCTGAACAGTTTTCTACAGTGTTTTTTTTGTGTGTGCGTGTGTGTGTGGACCCAATCCGATTTGACTTCTTTGCAGAGAGACTACAAAGTCTTGCAAAAAAAAATTAATTTACGAGAGCTTTGCTGTCTTAACAAACAAACTACATTCAACAAATTTGCTACCAACCGACATATATAACATCAAAATTAAAGTGCTTAAGGACGTGATCTACCGTAATTTTCATCACCATTTTTTATTTTTTATTTGTACCAGATATTTTTTTCTTATTTTAGACACAAAATGTGACTAAATTTGGCTCTTATGAAATTTTTTTATCTCTATTAGTTTTCATGTAATGGCTTGTTAAGAGCGCGGTTCACCTCAGTTGTCAACATCTTTTTATATTTTATATTTGCACCAGATATTTTTTTTCTTATTTTAAACATAAATTGTGACTAAATCTTCCTCTTAGAAAATTGTTGTATCCCTCATAGTTTTCGCGTAGTGAGTCGTAAATGTCAAAATTAGCACTTTACTGTTTTATGTACGCCAGTAAAACCAACTGACATACCAAACCGAAAAAAACTCACAGAGTATAACAATGTTGTAGTCTATGAGTTGACATTTATAAAAACAAAAGTAAATAAATTTTTGTATTTTTAAAAAAGTTTTTAAATTTTTATTTCAAAATTCAGCATTTTTTATTAACTACAAAAACATTTAATTTTTTGTTTTTATGTGTCATTTCATAGCCTACAACATTATTATACACTGTGAATTTTTTTGGTTTGGTAAGTCGGTTGGTTTTAGTGGCGTACATAAAACCGTAAAGTGCAAATTTTGACGTTTACGACTCATTATGCGAACACTATGAGAGATACAACAATTTTTGAAGAGGAAGATTTAATCACAATTTATGTCTAAAGTAAGAAAAAATATATCTGGTACAAAAATAAACATAAAAACGACGTTGAAAACTGAGGTGAACCGCGCCCTTAAAGCCATATTTTGCACGTTTCCATTTTAACGAATACACTAAAACCAACTGATATACCAAAATCAAAAAAATCACAGTGGATAATGACACTGCAATGTCATTATCCACTGTGTTTTTTTATTTTGGTATATCAGTTGGTTTTAACGTAGTCGTTAAAACGGAAACGTGCAAAAATATGACTTTAACAAGCCATTAAGCGAAAAGTATCAGAGAAAAAAAAATTTTGTAAGAGCCAAATTTAGTCACATTTTGTGTCTAAAATAAGAAGAAAAATATATTGTACAAATAAAAATTAAAATAATGGTAATTAAAATTGTGGTAGACTGTGCACTTAAGAGTTAGAACACGCTTCAACTTATAACGAAATAGTATACATTTGTGAAAACATGGTGTAAATGAATGGCAGCAGATATAATTTGTTAAATATTTGTTATGAAACTGGACTTCATAATAAAACGAATTATTACAGTAAGTCTGCTATATTCCAGCAAACAGCCATTAAAAATGACTCATTAGTTCTATGTAGTTGTAATGTTTACTTGTATTTAGCTATTCTGTGCATAACCATTTAATACACAACTCACACAATGTAACCAATAAACTAAGAAGAAATTTCCACATGGAAATGTACATTTTTCTTTTCTATTCATTATGTTACTGTATGTGTATCTACCATGCCCATGTGCGTGATCATTTATCATAATTACAATGTAACAACTTAAAAATAAAAAATTAAATAAGAAAAATCTTTCTCATATTACCTCAATACCTGCATTGAGTTAGTTTCAATAAGCTACACTAAAGCATTCTGTACGAAATTTCAGTACCTTAGATGTTCAATTTCATAGCCTACTTTGAGAATGGAGGAAATTTTTTTACTAGGCATATTTTAAAACAGTTTAAAAAGCACTTAAGATTGAAATGTGCACATGAAGGCAATAACAAATTTAAAAAGAAAATGTTACCTTTTCTAAGATAAGGTTGGTAGTAGAGCTTAAAGTTTCATCAAAGCGACATCATTATGCATGGAACCAACAGCTTAGAAAATCAGAAACTACAGTACAAGGAAAGTGGCGATGTCAAGTGTTAAGGACTAAACCTAGCATTCTAATGGAGTAATTTTGTAAAATCACACAAAACTGAAATCAGGATGGCTGGACTGGGAATTGAACCAGGGTCCTACCAAATACTAGTACAGTAAAACTACACTGTAATGACATTAATTGTTATGACCACGTCGCTATTATGAACCTTTTTTTCAAGGAATTGTAAAATGTTTTAGGTTAAATAAAGGGAAAAAAATTAGGAAAATGTTTTGGAAAACATATTTTATACACTTTTTTAACAAGGTATAGCATTTTTTTGGTTATTACTGTACACAAGCAGTGCACATAAAGATACCACCTCTCCTGCCTTCCCTTCAACGACTTTAAATAGCAGCAAACAACCGTTGTCTCTGGCTAGTCTCCTAGTGTCTGTTTTCCCAAGTTTATGTATTATGCCCAAGGTTAAGTATATGCTGTTTCCTCAATTTTGTTGTATTTTTTTGAATTAACTTGGAATTGTGATTTAATGTGTTTTGGAGTGAAGCACAATATGAAAATGTTTTACAAAAACAAAAAAAGTTGCAAGGTGATTTAGTTAAGCAGTATGAACTAAGAAGTCATATTCACAAGACCCACATTTATTATGCAAGCTAAAAATGCTCACTCTCATTTCTGCAACAGTAACCTTTATACAAGTGGCATCATGTCCATTCTTTATTTATATGTATTGAAAAAAATAACTGAGCATATATGTTTGTTTCTTTCATAAGCAGCTACAGTAATGTAACAGTGAACGTAATATAAAAATTTGCAAATGGCTTCTAGTTTCATGGCAGCAAATGTTATGGCTATGTACCTTCCAAACATAATGAAATGTTTAGCTGTAGCAGAGTATAATATTAGCAAAGGGACCAGGATACCAGTATCTTTATCACCACACAAAAATTCACTAGAATTAATAGTTAAACTGAAGTCACTACAGGCATTGAAGGTGGTATAGGTTCAGACAAATTTAGTGATATGAGAGCAAATATTCACTTTCACTCAAAGTCTTACTTTCACTAATACTGTCTCCGAATACTGTCGCTATACAAGTAATTGAAATAGCCAACTGTTTCTTTGTCCCTTTTACCAGTAAAAAGATGTGACATTTTACGTACCAGTAATAAAACGGAAAGAATCTAACCATACTTAAAATTATTATCATTAGGAAAAAATTATTTATATTTAGAGTAACGAATAGACACTATTGCATATAATAATTTTTTTATAAATATTTAAAATGTAAACAATAAATAATTAACATCTTCCTGCCATCCCACAGGCACCATATATTGCCAAAATGGCAAAAAAGGGAAATATGCCACAATTGTTTTCTGTGTTTCAACATTACGTGGTAAAATACATGAAAATAGGCAAGATGCAGTGCAAAAGGCATAATGTGAAAGAAAACTAAGAACATTCCACCAATTAGTCTGTCAAGATAATTGCAGGAGTAACTAAAATGACCCAAAATATGTTTCTGTAAAAGAAAAAGTCAGAATATATAGGAGAGAATACCGAGTTTGCAGAGTTACTGTTAGTTCCTTGGTTACACATATCATCATATGTGGCATTAAATTATCATTTCACTAAAAACTTTGGACCACAAAGAAAAAGTTACTTTAAGTTATTTCATTGCAAACAAAATAATTGAGAGGGCAGCAAGATGAAATTAGCAATTATTCTAATGAAGAAAAATAATATGGCTGTAGTTTACAAAATAAGGATTCAGTTTCAACAAGGGCAAGTAATACATTAGGAACTTAAGACTCCAAATCTGGTCTGGCATAGGAATAAAAGAATTTCTGTAAAGGAACTAAAATCCTATTAAAGCTCTAAACCCTCTAAAACAAGTTTTATTTAATTTAATAAAGACATATATAATGGTTAGCTATGCGGAAGTACAACAAACTGAAACTAGGGAGATGGTGAACTGTGATACCTCAAATTGGACTCGACAAGTAATCAAGGTAGAGATTATCTGAACTACAATAGATTTTACGTAATGTGTGTTTTACGTCTCGTCAACAACATCATTAGAGATAAGTACACACAACTTTATACAAGAACGTGAAGAGGAATCAGATACTGTCTATGTTGAGGAATCTTCACAGAATTTTCCTGGGACTATTATAGGAAACAAATAATGTTGATGTCTTAGATACTTTATTATATTTAGTATCATGTAATGAAATACAAGGGTGGCTTGATGAGGCTCATACAACAATAGAAACCGAAATAAATAAAACTCCACAGTTCTGATAAATATATACTCTGCTGTCACATTTTGTTATATTTGACTATACCTACCTATTTAACATCCAACAAAAGAAAGGAAAAAATGTTTCCCCATGCTAGGACACGTTTCATCTCAAGAAAAGGTTATTTAAATATACAATATGTCCCATGAGTCTGGTCTCATAAAGGAATTAAAAATAGGTGAATGTAAAGAAAAGTTGTGAACAACATTATTGCTGCATGCCACTCCATCCCGCCGGCCAAGCTACATTGTGTACAAAGCAATTTGAACCTTCACATATACATGTACAAAGCACATCACGACCATCAATTTTAACATTTTCTGTCGTAATGACACACAGAAGTGAACACACTGCTGTTGTCTTCTGCCAACACATTAAATCACTATTAAACCAGTCAATATTTCACTAATTTCAATTTGCCCTGTGAGACAGGACTTATGGTACATCCTGTATGTTCATTACTATGTAATAGTAACTAATGCAGTAACTATTAATTGGTCAACTAATAGAAAAAATTGAAGAAAAAAAAGTTTACAGGTTAAAAGCTTGCAACCAGAATGGCAAAATATTGTGGCAGTTGTAGCTTTTAGTATGCTGTGCTCATCAAACACATTACTGCTCACTAAACTATTCTGCACTCACACTTTCTTTAGTGTCAGCATAACAGATTAAATACTTTGTGACAATAATTGTGCTCAAAATCTGTGATAATGTTACTCAAAAAATGTGCATACTAAAATAAGAATGTATTTTTTATAGACAATTTTGTTTCATCACGGTAAGCCACGGTAAGCAACTGAAAATAAACACAACACACACAAAATCTAAACACACTGGGCACTACTGTCCGATACCAGTGAGAGAATTAATTGGAGTATCCTGCAAAGTGCCACGTTAGTCATCTTTGTTTCTATGTTGTCCGCCATAAAAATGTTTAGAATGGGTACCTGACGTTCGTTCATCTGCCAGATAATTAGCACTGCTGAAATCAAATTCACCACTGCAGCCAGAGTTTACAACAGATTTTAAAATTTTTTTCTCCCAATTTTTTGGTGGATTATTTAAAGATTTCTATTAACAGACATGCATACACTGTAGATAGTTTAAAGAATTTGTTAGAGATTTAAATTACAAATTATATTCTATTTTAACAAAGATTTTTTTATTATTTTCAGAAATTTTCAGGATTTTTTAAAGGTTGCTAAAAACCTTTTTAATAAATTGCTGTTTTCGCTATTTCCAAATTTGTGAAGTTGTGGTTCAACAGTATTTGACTAGATGCATGTTCTTTTCCACTAATCTGAGGCACAGTCACCTATGAACATGTTAAGGCAGGAGAAAGTGGTATCAGCCCCAGAAGAAGATTCGTTGTGAAGTTTAATCATGCACATAATTGGTATATCAGCAGTAGTACATTTATGAGAAGCACAAGTGCAGGCACTTATCCCACATGAAACAGTAAATGTTGAAACATTATAGTATAATTTGGTTATGGGAAATCTGAGAAGTTCCCTTTTAGACATTTCTGCTCTAATAGTCAGCAACCATACAACATTGTGAAATGTCTTTGATGCAATATGCAAACAAAAATCATATGTTTTAGTTTCTTAGTCATACCAATAAACTTAAACAATCAGACTATATTTAGTCATTCATTTATATTTAATGTTTGAAGTTGCAAGGCACTAGAAAATGACACTAAATTAATTACAATAAACTACACACACAAAGGCAACTGGTAAATTACTTTTTAACAAAGCACCATTACATTTTAACCATCATATTTTCACACATATTTTGCAAAATGTGTTTGGTGATAGTTAAAAGTCAATTGCTGCTTTTCTTGTCATTTATGTTAATGTAATTACTATGGTAATAAGCAATTTCAGTCTACTGAAAGATTGACATAATCAAGGCTTTTGTCATTTCATACATTCTAAGCCCATGAGTTTAATTTAATCACTCAAGTTTGACAATAACCAAGTTAAATACAAAATGTCATTGACAACAAATTATTTATTTTTGTTTATTTCTAAAAAAACTTGTATTTCACAACTTTTGTTATCACAGTTTGTGTCAGATCAAATTAAAGAATATAATGTACAATACTTCCAGTAAATTCTTACTGTAATAACCACATTTACTTTTATAATATGGCCACTGCATTTTTTACATGATTCCCAATCCAGCAGAACCCAACAAAATAATTAACATACGATATTGCAAGGCCATTGTAGATCCACGCACGCCACCCTGTTCGAGTGTTTGCATCAATACGGCTTTCCAGTTCTTGACACATATATTTGCGATCATGAGAACGACCGCTTCTCAGGTCACAAACCATTCTCTTCCTGCACTCTGCATCACATGATGGCCGCGCTGGTGAGTTCTTCCAATAATGCCTGATAAAGTAATTATAAATGGTTCAGTTACATAAAACACAACAAAAAAATTATGAATAATAGAAAGTACTGGTACTGATACTTAGTGAAAAATATTTCATACTTGTAATATAAGTTGAAGACAAGGTTGTCAGTTGTCAGCTTATTGAGCAAGTTATCCCAATCTTGAGGTAACAAGGATGGCATTTGATATGCAGATCTTGCACTATACAATTTATACCATATAGGGTAATCATACAGATTTGCTTCTTTCAAATTCATCACCCATGTCTCATGATCAACTAATGCCTGAAATTAATATACATATTCAACATTACACATTACAAATCAAAACAGTGTAAAAAAAAAAAAGAAATTCAGTTTTCAGGAACATACCCTTGTACTCTCAGTATGATCGCCATCAATGTAGTATATTCTATAGCCGGGATTCAAATCACTGTAAGGTGTCACTGATGGCCCAATATAAGCTATGCTAGTAACTCTGCCAAGATCCTTGTTATCATAAAACAGCTGATATTCATCAAAGTGTGTGTGTCCAAAAAACTGAGCTACAACTGTTGATTCATATCTGTAAAAATACAAAACAAACATCTTAATCTTTACAAAACCTTTGCCAAATTAACATTAGGAAATAGAATACTAAGAAATCAAAACTATCTAGCAAAAATAAATATGCAACAGAATTGTACATTTGAGCAAGGCAAAGCCCATTAACCGATACTTCCAAGAAAGGAGAGCATGAACTGTGACTAGAAACCCAAATGCCCATGGTACAAATTTTCTCACTTACAGCAAGTCCTCGCATAAACTTTCTTTACATGTGAGAGGAAAAAGAGAGGGAAACAGCATGGGCAACAATTTTACACCTGTCAAGAATACAGCCTTATGCACTGCTAAGTAAGGACACAGTATTTTCATTGGAGTTATTTTTACAGGACCCTATACTTTTATTTGTGGAAAGTACGGAGTAATGTCAAAAAAATCTTTGTTTCTCTTTCACTCATCAGTTTTAAATTTTTATGGATACAGCATTTTGAAAAAGCCATCTGTTACAATTATGAGCCGTAAATACATGTTTCTAATCAGCATGCCACAAAAAATTAATCTTTCAAATGTGTTTCCTTTTCATTTTACATAACAATTTGCAGTTTTGCTAAAAAAAAATAACAAGACACACTACATCATCATTTATGTGCTAGGCAAGGGCAGATCTTAAGGGTTTAACTTAAGTCAGTAAGATATGTAAAAATTAAAGTTAATGAACATACTAAATATTTCTACTTTGTCCATTATTCACTGACGGTAAATGTTGCTAATAAAACTTAGGCAATTAATAGTGAGAAACAATTGTGAATGACATAGTACTTTATTTATTCAAAATAACTACCAACATTCAACCAATTCAACATACATTATGAAGTCATTCATAAAATTACAGTGGAACCTCTATCCATCACTTGTCAAGGAATCAATGAGAAAAAAGAAAACATGCAAGTAAAACTAAACATGTGGAGAAACTCCAGCTGAAAACAGAACCTCCTAAATGTTTCACAAAAAAAATTTCATTAGAACTGTACTTAAAAATTTGGACTTTGAATATGTGAGGTGGACTTAGGTTCTGCATTCAGTACACTACCCTACAATGCTCTATATCTTAAGAAACATTAAACAAAAGAATTTAATAATAAAACAAGGTACAACAATCCACAACAACAATCCAAGACATTCTGTAATGTCGGCACACTTCTCGCCAGGAGGCCTATTAAATATGAGCATCAAACGCCTGCACAGACATAGCACAGAGAAAGGAAAACGACTGCATCTGCAATAGCCCATGCAGGTGAAATTAAATATGACAGACGCATATGGGTGGGACACTCATAGTAGTGATGTGCACTATCGACTGTTCATTATCGATTAAGTCGATAGTAATTCACTATCATTCCTTCCGACTACTATGAAAAAATATTCAACTGAATTCAGTCGTTTACTATCTTTCAGTGTTGCCGGCCTGGGTCCTTTAACTTGAACAAAGAGACTATTCATGAAAGGCCAGGAAGTGCCTTCCTTCCCTGCCATAAATTTTACGATGGCCCTAAACAGCAGGCGGTGGGGAAAGGGTCACCTTTGTGTGAGGGTGGAACTTACTTGATGATGGGCTCTACATGTATTTCTGCCTCTGCCACACTGGGAAAATAATTCTATCCATCCGTCCGTCGAAAGCTTGCTAAGCTTTAACATTTCACGGTCGGACGAGTGAAATTACAACAGCCTTCTAAAGATGGCGACGATAGTTTTAACTGTTTATTTTAATAAGAAGGCTGTGAATTATTTTTATATTTATTAGATGACGCTGTAAATTATATTTTATAATGTGCTAGTTTTGGCATATGGGAAAAATTAAAACACCAACCGAAATTATTTTTTACATAATGCTTACTCACATTACGCCGTAAGTAATTTAATTAGTAAATACTTACACTCGTTACATTTCTTTGTGACGAAGAACAGTGTTTACTGTTATAAGCAACTATAAACTGAGTAACAATCTGTAAAAATAAATAATATATTTAAGGGATTTTTTTTATATTCCACAGAAGTTTTCTGTTTGTACATTGGTAGCATCGCAATTTAAAGGAATAACGACGGACGGATAACAGGTTTTTGTAAATCGCTAGCATTTCTGACGGACGGAACAGGCCAAAAAACTGGCGAACGGACGGATGACGGGCGGACGCGACGGATCGTTGTAAATCCCCCTTGATGCCACCTGTCGGTGGAGTTTTGAACTATCTGAAGCGCGGAGCAAGCGATAACGACCAAGATGACTTGCGGTCGACGATAGCCTATCATTATTATCGCGCCAATAGTCTAATTATACTTTAAATATGAATGTCAGTAAGACCATAAGTACATATTTTTAAGTATATTAAATATAGAGAGGTCGATTTCATCATTTGATCTTTTACTAATGTTGTATACAAATAGGAAAATACTCGGAACTACATGCGAGGAATCAGTATAAACCATACAAGCAGTAAAGTAACTCTAATTAGTGGTGGCATATATGCAGTAACGGCTAGTGATTTTTTTAAAGGTTAAACCTTTACTGCTCACTTTATTCCGAATGACCTATAGATAGCTACTGAAAACCGTGTGTTTGCAATCAATATCTAGTCTAGGTTTTTCGTTAGTGGCAACACATCTACTGTTGATAAGGAAAACGCAGTGAAATGTTTGTGCTCATAATACAGTACGAAAAACCTACATTACAGATACATAAATGGTTTCTTGAAACCATATGACCAACTGCTAAACATATTTGAAACAATAATTATGAAATCAGTTGTCAATACACACGGAACATATTACGTTTGTCCACAATTGTAATGTTAGGGAATGTGTAAGCTGTGAGGTAAAAGTACTTTTGGTTACATCTATTAATAAAGACAACCAATACTAAGGTATGTAAATATCAGATGTAAGTAAACATTAATTGTTGTCACTGGCCAACATTTTTGAATGATCAATGCCTTCCTGTAAAAGATGCACGTGTGTTGTTTCAAGCATTTTTTGTATAATCAATTTGTTGGGACATCAGAAAAGGATTGACAAACAAGGAAAAACAAAATAAATGGAATTAATCCAACAAGGTTCAACTATATCTGAATTTAATGTCAATAATACAGTTAAAAATATCTTTACATTTTGTTCATAATAGTTACAAAAAATTTTCATTTTGCACAAAAACTACAAAGTTAAAAAAAAAATATTTTACAAATAATACACAGAATGCTGAATGAATATTGTCTATGGCGTAATATCATTGAGAGACCCTTCCAGCTTTAGCCACTTTCATCTGGTGGGTCTTGAATGTGTATGTAAAAGATTGGCTTTAGTGCCTTATAGCTTTAACCTGAAGTATGTGTATACAGTAAACATCTGGAGGCAGCTAGCAGTGGTAAGAAGCAAAATCTGAGGCCACTTCTGTGGAAAAAAAATGGTTGAAAAAAAAAAAAGGGACAGCGATGATGTGGGGGGAATACTAGCCAGCGGTAAGAAAGTCTCCATTAAGTTTAAAAAAATATATGGTATTTATGTTATTGGAATTTAAATATTTGGTATGTTGCTGACACTGAGTAAAGTGTTGCCTACGCATAAGTTTTAGTGTAGTGTTTCTGTTAGTGCCGATTTGGAAGCAGAATTAGATTACATGGACTCGTTCAACGCAAACAAGAGGAAGGACTGTGATCCAATTATGATTCAAGTGGTCAATAATAACATTTTACAGTTGTAAGTTGATTTAGGTGCAGGACATCTGGATTTGCTAATGTTGAACTTCGACCAGGGGGTCTATTCTCTCTAACCCCACCTCTGGTAAAGACAGTCACTTATGACTGTCATACAACAGCAACACCAATACAGATTGAGATGGACGTCTCGTGCCATTTATGTATCTCCGACACTTATTTATAGCTCTTACGTGATATGGAAGTTGGAGTGTTGTTCCTGCCTGTCTGTCTAGCTGTGGCGTAAGTTTCACCCACCTGATGGTATGCGAGCAGCTGTCAAAAGCGGCGAATGCGGCGACAAGTAACGTGACATATGTCTTCTACGAGCTTTCTCAACATTGTGGTGCGAGTGAGTACCTTGGGGTTTGGCTGTGGTTGAATCTGCAACGATTGGCTACCAGTGACGTCAGTGGACGATGACCAGGATTGGAGATGGGTGACGGAAATGTGCTGCGCCATCTATTTTACTGCCGATGACGCCCGAGGATCGGCGAAGTTTGAATCATGCCAAGCTGTGTAATTGGTGACAGTCGACGTCATTGCTTCTTACTATATTGCGCTGCAGGACTACCAACCTGGATTGTAGTATCTTCGTTTGCCACCAGCAAGCACCACCATTTGTTTCCTGTCTACCCTCTCCAAGAAGCATCTAGAAACGTGTCATCTTCCTGGATTCCTATTGACTGACCGGGAAATGTGGGCATAGAAGACTCGCTATAAATGCTTGCGGCAGACTGGCGAAGATCAGAGATGGCAAAGCTTTGAACTTGTATTTATGCTGGTTTTAAGTTGAGTATTAAGGCTTCGTTATGTAAGAGAATTTGGGGAATGATATCTATGAGAAGTCTCTTATTCATAAATTATCGTGTAGTTATTATCATATTTCTGAAGCTGCCATTAATGACTTGTATTTTTAAACATGGGCTACAGCAAGCTTTGTTACGTAAATTTTTGAGGAACAGCTGTTCCATATTAATTTAAACTTGGGCTTCAGCAAGCTTTGTTATGCAAATGTTTGAGCAACAGCTGTTTCATATGTATTTTTTAAGTTGGGCAACAGTAAGTCACGTGACGTAATGCTCGGGCAACATTTTTTTGACTTGGGCTATAGGAAGCCATTGTAGTATTTACTTATTATAGTTGGAGTTAAAAGTTGAGTCATAAGTAATTCACCTATTTAGCTTCTTATATTCAGAGTTATTATCAATATTGGAGTGTTCTAGTCATGCTATTTATTGTCATTTATGATTATTGTATTTGTATTGATTTTAAGGCCTATGAGAAAAAAAAAAATGGGATACATCACGGCCATTAATATTCAAAAGGCAAAATTCCTCATTTCAATCTCTAAATGTTTGATCTGCAACTAAAGCTTTATCCTAAATTTGTGTTGATTCCCTCCCTTGGGGTTTCAAAATAGTCATTCGTAACTGTCTTTATATTATATTCTATAATACCTCCATTTACCAGAAACTGAATATGCTCGACAATACTGTAGGATGTGCTCCGAAAACCTTCATACGTCTTACGAAATGATGTTCTTACTATTCACACAGTGTTTTGAAATACTAACTGCTTAAATTTTGTTAAGAAATAATTAGTGATGGGACAATCTGTTCCTCGGTTCCTTGGAACCGCTGGTTCATAAAGGAACAGAAATAGAACCGGGACAGACATGATTACACCCTCGGTTCTCAGAGTCAGTCAGGTCTAACTTTGTCTACTAGGTAATATGAAATTTTGTATTAAAGTTGTTAATTCTGGCTCTAGATGCTGTCAAAATCTACGCTTGTCATTTCCAGCATAATGAGCTGCAATGCTCACTTAGTATTAAAATAGAAAAATATTAATAAATCGTCCAATTTTCCCTGTTTAACTTGCAAAAATTTACTTTTCATTCAGAAAAAAATTTTTTGCTGTGATCTCTGTTTATTGTTATTTTTAATGCAAAATGATGTCTCAATTTTACATTCCTGTGCCATCGAAATTGTAACTAACTTATAAATTATAAATTAAATGTGAATGTTGTGGTTACAGCATTTTGCAGACAGTGCAGCCATCCACAGCGTAAATTAACTTCTGTATTCAATACAAAAAATTAAACTGTAACATTTCTGCATTCTCGTAAACATATTGACATTTTTTATCACATCTGTACCATCCTTATTATGCTTCGCACAAGTAGGCCGCTTTGTGCTGAACAATTAATAATGCCGCCATATAAACACACAACTGGTGGCCTCATTGAAGCCCGTAAAGCAAGAGGTTTCGAAAATGACGAATTGTAAAGCTTTACAAGATACGTGGTAAATATACACATTCTTTTCTGTAATCAAATAACAGTAGGGTGACACGAAAAAAATTTTCAATATTGTCCACAATCTAACACAGCACAATTTTAAACAAATTAGGTGGGCTCGAGGCTGGAACATAAACGGATATTCATTATCATATCGGCAATACTGGTGTATCTTTTACTAATGCCACTACCGACCACAATTGTTTTGTTATCTTTCTGTTTACACCAAACGTGTCTTTAGTTCTTGCAGCATGAAATAAATTTGAGTGCTGTGATGAATTGTAAACATGTCTGACGTATGACAAAATTTCAAGGTTAACATTTACAATTTCAAATATGCACTTTGCAATCACTGTGGTGAACGAATCTCGTGAAAAGAGTCAAAAAGCACTTCTAATCTTATAAAACATATGAAAACACAACACAAACAACTTATCACGAAGAAAGTAAGTTCACCACCAACTTTACCACATCAACTAGATAAAGAGATAGCAGATAACTAGAGAGAAAATCAAGAATTTTCACATCTATGTCCATCAAGCTCAAGGACTACTGAAATTGCATGTAGCGGTTCATCTTCCACTTTCCAGACAATTAAGCAACTCCATACTCAACTGTACCATGAGTGTATCACCAACCTACTCTGAGGAAATTCACTGAATGTAAAATAAAATTTAGGCATGGTGATTCCAGTAATGTGCAAATTATTTGTCTGACATGTCAAGACATACAACCATTTAGCATTTTCGAAGACAAAGGTTTCAGTAAACTTGTCAATGATTTGGAGCAACGCTACATGATACAGTCACGGAAACATTTCTCTAATAAGGTCATTCCTGAACTGTAACAAGAAGTGCTCTTACAACTGACACGTGGACATCCACTTCTAATACTGATTATTTAAGTTTACCTGTTCATTACCTGGATGAATAGTTTGCACAGAAATATGTCTGTATTGAGGTTGTTACCATCCCCGAGATCAGCCACACAACTGAAATATTTGCAACTTTATAGCATCACTTCCAGAACAGGGCTTGGACAATAAAGTTGTAGCAATCGTTTGAGACTTTGAGTGAAATATTGTTGCAGGGTTGGAAATGTCAAAGAGTATCATTTTCCTTGTTTGGCCCACAAATTTCAAATTTCAACTGATAGTTATAAAGATGGATTCTTGAACAATAAGAACATTTCAGTTTTGGTTGCAACATGTAGAAAATGTATGGGTCACTTTAAACACACCTAACCAAACCTAAAAAAAGACGTCAACATTTGACGAATATACCGATGCATCACCTCTTGCAGGATGAACCTACAAGGTGGAACACCACCCTGCATTATGATGAGATGTTTACACAAGCAGAGATCAGCAATTGTGCTAGCTGGTCGAAAGCTCAAGCTGCAGGTTGAGCTTTCACAAACATAATGTACCATGATTGAGAATTGTATAAAGTTCCTAAAAGTCTTCGAATTTGCTACATTTTTGGTGAGCAAAGAATCTGTTACTGCCTCTGAAGTGATTCCTCTTGTTCACCTTAGCAGACATGAGCTAGCCAATGCAGTACCACTGGCCTCAGGATTCAGGACATTAGAAATGATATGATAGCCTCACTGAACTTTCGTTATGCTAACGTTAAAGATAATAATATTTATACCTTTACTACACTTTTAGACCCACGTTTAAAATCAACTTCATCCAGGAACCAGACAAAAACTTAGTATGGCACAGAGAAGTTTATCGTAGTTAGTATCAAAATTAGCCAGGGAAACCAGAGCGAGAAGAACGTTAACCAACCTAACATTAATAGAAGACCAGTAAATATATTTGAACAAGACAGAGAAGTAGGTGCACAGGATGATAGGGAGAGAATGTTACAGAATGTGTGGAATAATAATAACAATCAAGGAATTGGTAGTAGGTACAACCTAAGACAGGGAAGAAGTAACAGGCAAGGGGAAGGAAACAGACAGTGGTACAATACCTACCTGGGGCCACAGTTTAACAGACAAATCTATGAAAACAGGTACAGACCACAAGAAGCAGGAGGGTACTTTATGGACAAGTAACTGTGAGAAATGATAGGTTTGGTGGCAGAACGGCATATGGGGAAGTGCGTGGAGCAAGAGATGTTCTTCAGATGGGAGGTAGACAGAATTATGAGCCAAGAAGAAATGAGGAACAAAAGGAACAGAGAGAAAACAATAGATATAACACAGGTAGGGGTGATCACGGAAACTAGAATAGTCACCTAGCAAGAGCAGCCAGACTGAGGTGACATATGACGGGGAGCAAGTGGTTAAAGAAAAGCTAGTTCAGATGGCTGCTGCTATATTCACTGATGATAAAGAATTTTTACTAGGGGAAGAAGAAGAGAATGTTAGAAAAACTGTAGTACCAGAGTTATCATGCAAAGTAGGAGATCAGGAAGTAGCAGTTTTGTTCAATTCAGGGTCTAAAGTGTCAGGCATTTCAGAACAGTTTTTACACAATTTAAGCAAGCGGGGATTTAGTTATCCAACTATACCAGTACCACAATTAACAGTAGTTGGAGCAACCAAGGGGAAAAGTAAAAAGGTAAACAAATAGATATTTTTAAGTTTTCAAATAGGGGAACAGGAGTATAGAGCTAATTGTCTAGTAATACTTCAGTTCACAAAAGAAGTAATTACTAGAATAGATTTTTTGCTCAAACACAACGTAATTGTTGATTTTGTTAAGAGAGTTATTCAGATTCAGGAGAACAGTTATAGTATGTTGGGTAAGGGAGCCGGGTGCAACATGACAACTGGTAATTTGCGAATGCAACTGATAGATGAATGGGAAACAGAGTATGAAATATATGTATTAAATGGGGCAGTAGGCAAAGACTTGTCAGAAATCACCATCATTGAGACTAGTACTTGGGAGCAGAAACTGAACAGGGTACTCAAGGAGTGTGAGGTAGGCAGCACTGAGGAAAGAAATAGGTTAGGTGAATTGCTCACACAGTACCAGAATGTATTCTCAAGTGAACCAGGTTTAACCACAGAATATGTTGTGAGGATACCAATGATAGATGAGACACCATTTAAAGGGAAAACCTACCCCATTTCATGGGCATGCAGGGAGGAAGTTGAAAAGCAGATCAGTGATATGGAAAATAAAGGTATTATTGAGAGATGTAACAGCCCATTCGCAAATCCATTAGTATGTGCTAGAAAAAAAATGGCGGTGTAAAGTCACGTCTAGACACAAAGAGCATTAAAGGACAGAATAATTCCAGACAGGCAGAGTCTAGTAGAGCCTGATACACTGTTTACCTCATTTTACAGATCAAAATATATTAGTACTACAGACTTTGTTAAGGGCTATTGGCAAGTACCTCTGCATCCAGAGGATAGGAAATATACAGCATTTTTGTAACGTGGTAGGTCATACCAATTTAAACTTTTGCCATTTGGGTTGCCTAACATAGTAGGGGAGTTTTGTAGAATGGTAGATGCTTCTTTGGGGCCAGAACTGGAGGTGTAGACGATGATTTAATTGCAAGTGAAACTTTCGACGAACAACTAGAAACTCTATCTCAGCTATTACCCAGGCTTGGAAAAGTAAATGTAACCCTAAAGTTAACCAAGTCCATGTTTTTAAAACAAGAAGTTGAATTTTTGGGGTTTAGGCTGAGTGCAGATGGAATTAGGCCTGATCCAGACAAGATTAGTCTAATTAGAAATGTTCCTGTACTGAGGAATGTTAAACAACTAAGAGGATTTTCGGGGTTATGTAACTTTTATAGGAGATTTACAGAGAAATTTTCTGATGTAGTTGCACCTTTGTTGGACCTATTTAAAAAAGATAGTATTTGGAACTGGACAGAGAGGAGTATCAAGTTAGTTTTGAAAATTCAAAAGGGTTGTTCTTAGAGGAATATGTTGGGCACCACCCTGATTTTAGTAGGGAGTTTTACCTTAGCACAGATGCTTCAGGCTATGGACTAGGGACCATGCTGTTTCAGAGGGATGATAAGGGAGAAGAAAAATTAATTGCTATGCTTAATCAAACATTCAATTCAGCAGAGAGGGCTTATTCAGTAACAGAAAAGGAATGTCTGGCAGTTGTGTTGAGCTTAAACAAATTAAGAAATTTATTGCTGAGTAGCAAAATGATAGTATTGTCTGACCATCATTCTTTGACATTTCTACAATCATGTAAATTATTAGGGAGCAGGTTAACAAGTTGGTGCCTAGCATTACAGGAATTTAATATTGATATTGTTTATGTAACAGGGAACAAAAACAAGGATGCAGACTTAATAAGTACAACAATATTAGAAGAAGGTGAATTGATTCTGAAGGAAAGGCCTAGGATTGGACCAGTTATAGCCAAAATTTAAATTGCGGAGGACAGGAATTTCGTGCAGAGATTCAAGGGCATAGGAGACAAACAGAGAGATGAAGAGGTGTGGAAGCAGGTAATTGCAGTATTAGGGAATCAGGATTGGTATGTGAATAATCCTCAAGTACAGAAGCTGTTATCATGGTATTGCTTAAGTGGAGGTATACCATATTGGAGAGAAAACCTAGATGGGGGAGATGGAAAATCTGTTCCTAGAGACTGGGTGAAACCATTAATCGTATAAGTACACAAGCCAACTGGGCATTGTGAAGCCAAGAAAAATTTCTGGTTGCTGCACAACAGTTATTATTGGTCAGGAATAAAAAGGAGTGTCAGGCAGGTGCTGAGCAATTGTGATATTTGTCAGAAGGCAAAATTTCCAAACTGAAACTGGGAAGGTCCATGGGAGGCTATCATCCCTACAGGCCCAAAAGATTTGTTGGCAGTAGATTTGTATGGGCCCTTGCCCAAATCAAAAGGGGGAGTTAAGTACATTTTTGTAGTGTTGAACGTATTTTCAAAATTTGTTTGGTGCTATCCATTAAAGACAGCAACCGTGGCATCTTGTGTGAACAAGCTAGTAAACTACTATTTTCCTAAATTTGGCACCCCAAGTAGAATTCTAAGAGATCATGGTACACAGTTCACTGCAGATGTATGGAGATGGGAGTTAGCATGGTTAAACATCAATGTTGTTTATTCATCAATCAGGCATCCACAGGAAAACCCTAGTGAAAGAGTAATGAAGGAGATAGGTAGGCTGTTGAAATATACTGCCATACACAACACAGTAAACGATTAGAAGCCATAACATTAATAAATAAATTTCTCAATGTTCATGTACATTTCAGCACTGGATTTTCACCAAAAGAATTGACCACAGGCAGTACACAGAGCAGCAAAATTACTTTTCCAGATGCTAGAGACATCTTCCTCGAGGACAAAATTGAAGAGGTTAGACTAAAACTCAAACATGCTGCAATTAGGAGAGGAGAGAACCAAGGTACTTTCAGGAAGTTTAGTGTGGGTGACAAGGTGCTACTAAGAGTATGTGAGCAAAGTGATTACCTATTACAGGATACAAAAATGTTATTTCTGTTAAATAAGGGACCCTTTGTCATTCTAAGAGATGTAGGGGTAAATGTGTGGGAGCTAGGACATTTGACAGCTGAGGGAGGAATCAAAGGCACCTATAACCAATATTTACTAAAACCCTATATAAGTATTGAAGAGTAGGAGCATCATGTTGACTAGTGATTTAGGTGTTTAGTCTTGGAAGTACATGTCAATGAGTTTTTGTGTTTCTTATTGCACACTATTTATTATTTAATGAGCATTGTGGCCAGGTAGGGAAGGTTTGAAGAAATTTCAGTACAATAGGGATGAGCTCACAAGATAAATTATATTGGTATTAAATGTGATAATGTTGACCAACCCTGCGGTTAAGTATTGATTTTTGCAGAGCATCATGTAATAATAAGCTGATATTGATAAGTATTGAAATTGATGTAATATGTATAAGCAGAACTGTATATGGCAATGGAGAAAACAATGATAATAATTTATGAAAGTAAATTTGAAAATAATTAACTTACCTGTACTTGAGGTATAGCAGCAGTGCAAACAAATGTTTGTGGATTAATGTCAGAGTGGTTAGTAAAATTTGAAGGGATAGATGGAAGGTACGGAGACCTATGGTACTTGTAATATTTCTAAGCACTGGATAATGTAATTGTGGTTGTGGTTAAATTAGTAAAATGTAAAGGGGAGTGCTGCAAAGGAGTAATTGAAGGAGGAAGTGGTTGTTGAGGGAGAAGGTGTGCGAATATAGGTATGTATCATGTTTTGAGTTAAGAAGAAAGTCGTCGACGTTTTGAGGTTATGTTGAATTCGGAAATCTTCGTCGTGGAGGAAATATGGCTTGGCCGGCGTTTATTATTGAGATAAAAGTGAAGTTGATTTTTGTGGTTTTAGAACATTGCCTCGTCGTGGTGCAAATGGGCAGGTATTGGGTTTATTGTGCTTGAGAGGGTGCCTCGTCGTGGTGCAAATAGGTACGCCTTATAATGATTACGGAATTATATGGTATATGATGATGTGTGAATTTGTGAAGTTGTAATGGTGTGTGTGAGTGGTTAGAGGTGATGGTGCAGCCTCCCGGTATTTTTAAAATTTACGGGTAACAGGTAATTATGTGCTTTGTTTTAGAAGTTTTGTTCAAGAATTAATGTTTACAATTTCTGGTAATATGCAATTAAGAGGATTTATGGAAATTGAATTAATGGTTTTAAAGTTTGTGTGATGCTATAAGTCAATAATATTTTACCTTATATATTTCTGTTTTGTTTGCACAAGATAAATTTGTGATTGTGAAGAAAAATAGTTTGAGTAAATAAAACTACTGTGCTTATGGTAAAGTAATTTGTGATAATTTGATAATAGTATTCCACTCAGGGTTGATCATAGTAAGCAGAAGTGGTATTAATGGTGTCATTTGGTTTTTTATGAATTACGTTAATGTTAAATGTACTGTACCACGACCTCCCGTCCTATGAGATAACCTCACTAATTGTAATAGTAACTAACAAGAACACAGTAACAGAAACGTGGGTTGCGACTCCCTACTATTCGCAAGGGTGCCTAGGCAAGGATTTAAACTCACATAAAGGTGGAACTCATAACCTCAGTATAGTAATATCAGTTATCAATCAGCAATAGCTGCAAACAAAATCTTATTTAAATTGCAATCATAAAAGAGGTGATCCATACATTAGCTTCAAAGAAAACACAGTGAATTTCAGACAAAAACGCAACAGCAATTTATTCAAACACAACATAGTCAACCAACATAACCTAAAAGATTTTACAAACTCAGATTGTCAACAAACCCAAAACATTAAAAAATACAATACAAAAAGGATAATTACACTTAACATTAAATTTACAAATTACTGTTACACAGGCAAGCAAATAGAATCAAAATAAGCGAACAATATGAACATTAAGAAGCCCTAGTTGAGAATCCTGAGAAGAGCGTAGCAAAAACAATAACATTTATAAACGTCGGCTAGCCCTAACCTTGTAGGGAACTAACACTCACAACATGTGCTAACTGAGTCTCATTCCTCAGTAGCAAACCCTAACATAAAATAGTGGGGACACACGCCCCTAAATACATATTACCTATAACTCGGGGGACACTCGCCCGTACACATAATCACAAACACCAGCATAACCTACCTCAGTAGTATGCACACATCAACTAACCCTAGCACAGTCTCCTAATCGAGCACATAATGTGCATGTAAATTATAGTTTCAATATTATTGTTTATCTGTAAGTATACACATAATCTGTCAAAACCTAAATTTCAAATTACATGCCTACAGAAATTACTTAATAAGCAAAACTAAACTAATCTATTGAATTTACATGTCTGCCTCTCTCTCTCTCTCTCTCTCTCTCTCATTGAATACTACAAAGTTACAAAAGTTTAAACTGTGAAATGCCCGAACGCAAAAGTTACTATATTTACTGGTCAAAGAGAAAAACAACAAACAGCACAAAACACGAACGAAAGACTAGGACTTGGGCCATTATACTACAGGACTTCAAATCAAGAAATAATCAAACAAGAAACTAAACAGGCGCAGAGAATTAATCAACTATATGTCCTGCAGCATAACAAACCATTCCACATTTACAATAACGAACAACAAGACTGACACATTTCACAGGTAGCCGACTGAACACACATACAAGAAAACAAGAGTATAAATACAAGAAGCGAGCATTGATATGGATCTCTGAAATAGTCTGCCCAACATGGCGGAGCAACCATAACATGTTAATTTACGATAAATAATCATTTCCATTAAACCTGAAATTACATAAGAAAAGCATAATACAATTATTATACGACTCGTTACGTACAATATTAATTACATATAAATGTATTTTATTAAAGTCACAATTTTACAGCAAAATTATTTATTATAACTATCGGCAATATTTCTTGAGGTTCAGCAACTGTCACTGAAGTGGGCTACTGTAGTGCGAGGCTTGTTGCACTGTCTGCACCTGTGTCTCTGCTTAGTCCACATTACACCTATGGCACGGCCGTAGAAGAACAGGTTTGGACACTCGCCTGGAAACTTGACCCCCTTGTTGTTTGGACATTGTCCACCAAGTTACCGAAAACATTGTGTTTTATCGGCGCTTCAGTTAGGGCAGTCGGACTCAAACTCCGCCCACTTCCTTTCCACTAAGATAAACAATTTATCAAAACATATTTTTTATCAATTTATGAAATACTAACTTCGCTCATAATTTTAAATCATGGTTCCAGCAATCTTTATTTACTTTATAAAATTAACAATTAATGCCGTCGGGTGGAATCGGGATAGCGAACTAAGCTGTTGCTATGAATCTATGTGTTATGATGAAAGGGCGCCAGCAATATTCCCCAGATCTTGCACTTCGAGGCTCTTATGCCTCAGGGTGTGGTACGTTCGGCGTGTTTGATATCCCATCCGGTACATTGAAACTGAATGCTGACTTTTGTTATAACTGGGTGTTGGCCCCCAGTACGCCTGATACACTACAAAGGATACACTGTAAATATAGGGTGTTGAAAATTACGTAATACTATGGTTCAACGCAGTATGATTTATTGACACTAATAACACAGTACAGAAATAATTACTTATGCATGCACGAGGTAGGCGTAGTTATGCAACCCTCGCAAAGCACTGCTATACTTGACTACTGGATTAACACATGACAGCTGTCTCTGCGCGGTGACACTGACTTGCCGGTATATCGCACGTGGTTGTTATGTGGTCCGTGTGAAGCAGATATGACTCTACGGCATATGAAAATGCACTTCCTTGAGCAGCGAGGATCTGGCGGCTGCTAGGGTGGGCCATCAGGTTCGCTTGGAAGCGGACGTAGATAATGTTGGTTGAAATGAGCGCTCTCTAAGCTAACAGACCACAGGGCAGCCATTCCCGTGCACATTACAGTGTGGTAGGGCTCTACAAGTGGTGTTAGTAGTCCTGCGTGAAGTGTGGCGGAATGCGTTAGGCCGGATGTATGATGAACGGCACATAACATACCTTACACACGATGATGCTCTCCACTAGGTGACTTGCATGAATGCGTGATAATGAAATGAGTGGTAGATGCACTGCTTATATGAACACTGGAGTACTATGGCGATGTGGTAACCTGCACGTGGTCGGTCACAAAAACATGAATTATGCCCTCAAAATTACACTGAAATATAAAATATTGATAGCAAAGTATGCGCTGAATGATAATGAACAATAGTTAGCTGCGATATGCCTCATACAATGAATGATAAGCTTGGATGGCTCTCAATACAGAATTCCCTAGCCACGTGGCGGTGATAATGCTGACGCGGATTTTAAGTTAAAAACTACCAAAATGGTAATAATAATAAATTTAAGCGGACGCACAATGCGATGGGGATGTCTGGTAATGTGTGCGAGCAGGGTGAACCGGTATATTAAAGAAGACTATTGAAACTAACAATTAGTAAGCAAAAGTTGATATGCACACGGACAGCTGTCTCACCTCTCCAGGCGACTTCGACGAACTGCCACGAGGAAAGCAGTCGCTAAGGGGTCCTTGCCACGCTACAGGGTTCACACACTTCCAGTACCTCGTGCATGTTAAATTATTTATAGTAACATTTTATGAAAATGGCACACACTAAATTACATAATAAATGGTGTTACATATTTTGCTGATATTGAGTGATGCATTTCTAAATGTCTACTGCAATATGTAAGTAAACACTGAAAACATGGTGATTTTCAGGCACAAGCATGGTGGCATGTTTACATGTCCCCCGTGCTTCGATGTACACTGCTCGAAATTAAAACACAATTACACTCACTATTACATGCAAAATTACAATGCGTGGATGCGGGAAAATTATGGGAGAGTCTGAAAATGAGGTCTGAGCCATGTTGATGTTGCACAGTTGCACCATTATGGGCTTAACCCATACGTTGGCCCTTTGGCTGGTGTCACAATGTAAAAAAGTGTGTGGCATTTTAGTCCGACCACCTTAACAGAAGTGCCAATAAAACACAACACTCTCAGTAACTTGGTGAACTACAGCCAAACAACAAGGGGGTCAAGCAAAATACTTGGATAGATAGGAGAGTGTCCAGACCTGTTTTTCTACGACCGTGATCTATGGCGAGGAATGTCATGTTTACATACAGCGTTGTAAATTATTCCAAACCATAAAAAATGAAAAGTTTCTAGATACGTGAAAGTGTTCCAAATATAGCTGCTGAGAATAAAACATATTAATGGCTAATATCTTGCAATGTTTGAACTGTCTCGGGCGCCGTCAAATTACGTTGCGTACCGAAAACGTCGGTACAAAGCCATCGTCAATATACTCAACAACTTAGCTGATGATCTGTAAAGTCTTGTAAACGATAAATTTTCGTTGAATCTTCACATAATTCGTGAAAGGAAGTGTGGGCCCAGCACAGTACTTTTAAGAATGTATTCTAAACAGGCATTGAGTTTTTTTTTTTTTCAGGGATTGTTAAACTTTGATATAAAGAAGAGGGGAATACATTTGTAAAAACTCAGCTGTGTTTGCAGAATGAGGACCAATGTTGTCGAGAAAATAAGTACAGAATGTTGTAATATTTTTTTAGTGGTGCCATATGCCTAGACATAGAAATTACAGTTTAATTTTTTTATTTATATGTGATGTATTGGGCATAACAAACGTTAAATCAAAAATTAAGGAAAGAGTGAGTAAACACACATACAAGTTAGATGTAACCAATCTAGAGTTGTGGTGGCAACAGAAGTAGAATGGTATTGTATTTTATAATTTATTATCACTATATTGTTTTGACCTTGAAAACACTACCAGTAGAATAATATTTGATGCACTAACTAATTTACTAAGTACATTGCTGCTGTTATTTGTTTTGAGTTGCTGTTTGGAGTTAAAAATCTACAATAATAATAATGTTAGTTAATTGCAAGTTGAGTCAATATTAAGGTTTCAAGAGAATTAAATTCCTGTTAAACTGATCATTACTGAGCATGATAGTTTTGTAAATTGTTTCTTCATAAAGTGTTTTTGAATATTGTGGACAAGGAAATAAATATAAACTTCATATCATATAAAATCATATAAAATAACTGACATTGAGTGACATAACAGACTAGGAAATTTGCTGCAACTTTTTCAATTTATATCTATAACGGCTGGACTTGTAGCAACATGCTAGGACACCCAAGAGTTTATGCGATTTGTTTTGTTAAAAAACTGTGTGTTAAACGCTTGGTCCATTTGAATTTTTTTTTTTTTGTTTACCATCTCGCAGCCGTTGGTGGCTGTTAACTTAGTGTAAAAGGGTAGTGCTGTAAGAGGAAGGGTATTATGCAGAGAAGGTTTATGTGAAGAAGTTGTTGTTTCAGGGTGTGATGGTGTAATTTTTTATTTTTGGGCACCTTCGTCGTCGTTCCAAACGTGTGTACCCAATATTGTCTATTTTTTTAGTGATATAAGTTGATGGTGCGAACTTCCTGTAGTAAGCTGAACTTTACAAATCCAACCAACTGTATAGGTTGCAATTTATTAGTATAAAGAATAGTAAGGGTGTTCAAATGCTTTGGAAATTTTTGTTACGTTTGAAATTAAGCATGTGTTCAACAACAGTGTGCTCCTATAAGTTGATGCATAAACTTAAAATATAGATTTTCAATTGAATTTTACCTAAAATATTTCATGATACACTATACTATTAAATAAATGTTTCATGCTCAATGGTGAAGTGAAATTCAAATAAAAATGTTAAAATTATCTTTTTTTATATTTTTTAAATGTGGTGGTGTTTTAGAGGTTATGAAAGCAGCAATATTGTGTCTGGTGATATTTTAGGGCATGATGGCAACAGTGATTTGCCAGAGTTTGTACACATGTATGTTGTATTAATTGATGTAGTTTAGTTTACATTACTTAGGTAATCATTAGAATAATAGCACACAAGATTGTAATTTATATTGAAACATTGCAATTTGTATTGAAACATAATTGTGGTGAACTGTTTACTGACAATGTACTTAACACTTATGGTTTGTCCCTCGAGAAAAGCCGTTGCGTGTTAAGTGGGGGATTGTGACGTGTACTAGCACATAGCCCATACTTGGTTTCTTACCATATTGTAATTTCAATTTTTTTCTTCTCTCTTAATTAATATTTTTATTTCTGTTTACAACAATTTAATTAGGTGAACTTAACCAAGTATAAGGATGTATACGGCGGGATCCAACATATAAATTGCGATGCTAGAAGATAAATTAACAAAAAAATTATATTCAAAATTTACATTTAACTGTTAAGGCAAGATAAAAGCATTAAATTTTATGGTTCAATTTTATCTGATTTATATCGTGTTTGGACTCATTTTAAAGCTAATTTAATTTCAAACAACTTTTCTAAGTAACTTTCTCTTGTATTTTGCTTCATTTCAGTGTTTAAAATTTCAAGTAGACTCTGAGCTCGCCTCCTCTGGGATGGGATTTTTCTGGCAGGCAGGTCAGAGATCCGATGCTTGGAGGAACCTACTGAGGCATGCTGGAATGCAGTGAGAGCAGCATGTCGTTAGGCCTTCAACTTGGGTGGTAGGGTCCTGTGCAACATAACTCTGAAAAGGTGGTGATCCACGCAGCACATCCCCAATTAATAAACTAATGAATGTTTAGCTGGTATTGTGGAATAAAACGTTATGCAAAATTTGTCAGTGACTATGTAGCATTGCAAGACAAAGGGTTTATTTTATTCGGTGAATTAATGTCTTATGTTATCATAATTTTCTAATACGTTTAAATTTGTAAGATTATTTTCAGTGGTCTCGGTTTCGGAAAGGGAGAGTAGAGACACAGTCATTTTCCTGAATGTTCTAGTTAAGGTGTAATGTTTATAGTTATGGCCAGGTGGCCTTGGTAGGAGCAATAGCTTTGTTTTCCTTTTGTGTTCTAGTTTTTTCCGCGGGAGTTTTGGCGCCGTTTGTTTATTTAATGCGTAGTTGATAATTATACCCTAGAGGGTTCTAGATCATGGAACGAATGACGAAGGTCACGCCACCGAGAACCAGCCAATGAGAGCACAGCGTGTGGCACCCATTCGCCCTTCGTTCTGGAATGTTTGCCTCCGCCATGTTTAAGAATAAGTCGTGACGCGATCCAGAGCGGACGTGCGCGGGGCTGCGGCCGAAGAAACCTTTATGAAGTAAAAGTTCGGGAGTGAAACACTTAACATGCACAGGTAGCACCGCAGTCTCTTCTTTAACCTTCTTTCGGACAACCTTAAAATCTACCAAATTCGTTATTCCGCCCGTGCATGTAGGCCGCTAGGTGCAGAGAGCCTGGATGGCTACTCTTTCTTCTTCGCCGCGTGTGGCTTCACCGTGTGCAAATTTCTTGCCTATTTTAAACGCCTGATATAGAGATGCTGTGTTTCTGCTTATAACTTTCTGTGAACTGGACCTACCGTGCCAAGACTGTGATAATGTATTTCGTGCCGATGTAAACAGTAATATAATAAATCAGAAATAGTGGAAAATAGTAAAGTATATTATTTCAGGACGAACCTTTTCTTTAAAATTCTGACGGTGACTGTGGAAATTCAAAATTTGGTCTAAAGCGTGACATAACCTACAAAATTAGTACTAATAAATTCGGGAGTACGTGACCACCGATCAAGAGATATGTTCCAGCATATAACCTTGTTTGTTTTGGCTGGGTTATTCCCGAGCTAGTACACTAGTCTAGGAGGACCGGTGTGCTACATTTGTGACGAGTGGAGCTCAGGTACTTGTGCCAGAGGGAAACGTCGCAACTATGTAAAATTTTTTTTCTGTTATAAATGTCAATTGACCAAGCTTTTCAAACAACTTTGGTCCCGTTGTATCACTCCGCCGCTGGGCCGAGCAAGTCCGGATGTCCACCCAGGAAGAGTCAGTCGAGGTGTCATGGCGGGGCAGACAGAAGGCGTAAGGGAGCACTGGCACGGGGAAGTAAAGCCTTGGGGGCGAAATTGCTCTAGCTAAAACTTTAATTAATTTAAAGTCATCCTTTTTTTTCTTAAGTAGTACTAGGTGTAACTAGTTGTGTTGCACAATATGTAACCGTGTAGTCATAATTATGAGCGGAGCAAATATTTACTCGTGAGGATTAAGTTTGTAAAGCGCGGTACCGAGCTGCGACATCCTCTTGTGCTGAAATTCTTGGGCAGACACTCAGTAATAACTATATTTTTACGTCAACTGCTACATTTGAGATTGTTTTGTTATTTTGTTTGTTTGCCAAGGGCAACTAGTGTCATGAAACAGATTGGTTATAGCTACAAATGAATAACCGTAAGGAAGATATTCCTGGCTTTGTTTTTGTTGGTAGTTATGCCACTATATTTAACCTAAAAGATAAAAACCTGCTGAACAGTTAGTATCGTTATTACTCTCCACTGGTGCAACATTGGCTGCTAATAGAAAGTACCTGCAGAACCACTATTCTCTGTTCACTCTTAGTTGAGTTTCAGGATAAACAAAGTAAATTATAGACAAACATGTTCATTGGCTGCCGACCGCCATGCACTGTGTTCTTGCATAAGAAATAGATCTTTGTTATCTGTCGTGTACATATACATTTACCACTTCATTACTTAATGAAAGAGTTTTATTAACAAATATCTCAAATATCCAGACATTGCAAACACAATCTACTACACGATATGTTTTATTACTATAATTATGGTTAGTGGACGACACATCCGTACAGTTGATTCATGAGTTATTTAACGACTGACGCACCGTTAAACATACGAGTTTCTTGATACACTTGCCAGTATGTAGAAATGTACGATACTCTGAAAATACCAAAAATTTAGTTCAGTAATAATTACCACTGTATAAATAAATCAGAAATATCACAATCAGATATAATGTTTTATTTTTTTTGAAGTATTTTTGGACATTAATGTGTTAATGTTGTGGCTGCTGCGAATGGTATCTCCGTGTACCCATTTTCCATTCCAGTTTGTTCGAACCAATGTTCCTTGATCTATTTCATTCTGTCCTTGCTTCGGTTTATATTTACGTCGCTTGCGGATTAGGTTACGTGACGCTACATGTGAACAGTGAAAATGTCTTGCATGGTTTTTGAAATGTGAATATATTTCTTCATTGCTAAACAAACTGTGGTGATGTTTATAAGTCAAGAATAAAAAACTCGCATAACATTCTCTAAAAAAAAAAAAAAAAATAGTGAATTATCGACAGATTGTTTGATGATTTATAAAATGTAATTTTTCCAAAACTAAGTAAAAAATAATCCAGGATGACATTACAGTAAGTTAAATCACTAACTTTGTTGATTACAACTTTTTTTCTGCATGTAGCACCAAATTTTCGTTATGTTACCAGAATATTTTAACACTATCGTTAGTAATGGCTTGATAATTACAATTTTATTTTGAAATGTACCGTAATTGCACATGATGTCAATATTTACATTTAGTTTTTATGTAATTTTTGTTTCCCTATGTCAACAACATGCACAAAATTTTCACGTAATATTGTTTTAATACATAGGACTTTGTTGTTTCCGATGATACAGACTGTACACAGTTTTGTCGGTTGGAAATAGTACGTCAGTGCGCTGCACAAATTGAGCCAATTAGAATCTAGCGAAGTGCAATGATATTACGTTATTTGTTTACTTCAGAACTCAACTTAGAGTGAACGGAGAATAGTCTGGCTAACAACTCATCTCAACTGTTGCATCACATCGAAAGTCTCTGGCTTCAACTGGAACCGTGTGTGTATACTCCACACAGTTCTCTCCCAAACAAATTCATCATCGACAACTCAGAGAGGAGGGTGACAAGACGTGTCACAATAATTTATATGTTGATTAATAGGCTACTGATAATAAATATTTACAAAATATTATTCACCCATTGCCTACAATTGATGAGTGTTCTCAAAATTTAAAGTTAGTTGGGTATTCAGTAAAGTGAATTTTTTTTTATGTTTTGAATCACAGTGAATGAGGAAGAAGCACAATATTTGTTAGCATTAAGTACAATGAAAGGAAATTTTTCTTTTAAATAAGTTACCATTTAGAGTATAGCTGGCTTTAAGTATTTTACAAAGTAAGGTTGAAAAGATTTTACAAGATTCTGAACATGTGGCAGTCCTTTTGGGATGATTATGCTGTAAGGGAAAATAATGTCACTGAACATACCGATAATTTAAGAGTGAGTGAAAGTAACCAGCTTGAATTTTTGTATTTTGTGTCATAACTTTTCATCTGGGTAAATTTTTATAACTTTAACCCAACTATGGAATTTAATACGTATTGACAGAATTATAGACACCATAAATCTTAATTTTCCACTACTGTTGTTACAGATCAAATTGCAGTTAAGAAAGTAATAAGAATTTTCTAACCGCAATTTGATCTGTAACAACAGTAACTATAAAGATATTTACAGTGTCATTGGGTGACAGGGCAGTCTCTAGTGCAGTTTATGTTTAATTATAAACTTAGAACATGACCAGACATCGTAAAGGAGACAACCAGTACTCAGAATTGCCAAATTTTATAGATTATATTATACCTGGGAGACAATTAAATATGATTAACGATGCAGAACAAGGAAAACTGTACCAGCCTATGCAGAATGAAATATGCCAGACGTAACTTCATTTCCTTAGCCCGGCATACAAAAGCCAATAAAAAAACCTCGTAACAAATTCATTCGGGAACAGTCGGGTCAACTTTGGCTAACTGACCAAGTCAATCAATGTGCAGAGGTGAGTCTTGCCTGTGTGTTCCATCTATGGCCCTATGTATTCTGTGGCAACATTCTTCTGTAACTTTAAAATGAAATGTTTCTGATAAAAACTACGAAATATCGATTTACTGCATGTGTGTCTGATTAACTGTTGAAGTGATTACATCATAAAATATAAATTTATCCTTATGCTTGAAGTGAAGATACCGCAGTAGTGAAGTGACGTGTTTAGTTATTCCTATCTTATTGCCATTACATGATTTTGGGCCTATCGTATTTTGCAAGTGCGAATACTACAATTGATTGTGATGGAATTGTGAATTTTCTAATCACACATATCATATAATTTATTGTTTTTATTTTGTTTAGTAATGTCTATATCAGGGAATAATTGGCCATGTTTATTGCAAAACTATATAAGACTATTTATTTGCACTGTCGATTCAATTGAGGTCATGTTCAAAATTACTGCATTCAGTTTATATAAATATCTAATGTGTGGTGGCATTAATCACTCGCAGATACATTATGTTAAGTTCTGATACTGCCTACGATATTATTGTGTACATCACCTTTGTCACGTCACTGCTTCAACAGTAAGTTAAACAGACATTTTTGTGTTGCACAACAAGATATGTAAAACCAATTTTAACGACCATTTCCCCTGAATATAAATAAATCTCGACTATATATCGTTTTCATGGCACTCAACTGTGACGAAGCACAGCTGCTAAACATGACAGCCACTGGTGTATCACTAAAATGTGTTGTTTGCACATGCGCGAACAGTGCAAAATTATTTGTGATGAGGGTCGAGCTCGGCACTGATTTTTCTGCATTTTGCACTGGTCATGTGACTAATTACACCTCGCAAGGAGCGTATTTAATCTAAGTGCAGAGCAGCGCAGAACAAATTTTGAGTTGCGCCGCTGAAAGAAGGTATTTAATCGGCCCCCAGGTGAATCTTAGAAGCAATTTTTTTTGTCAAAATACATTAATCCTACATTTTGACTGGATTAACGTAAATAACTCAATCCTTAAAACAGTTAACAGGATTACAGTTTCAGGCAGATATTGAAATCCATTTAAGTAAACATATAGACAAACCCATTTACAAACATTTTGCCAGACAATATTGTACTCACCGTTTACGCCATTGTCTGAAAATTATGTGTCTTATGACCACGTTTATGTACAGAAACTATTTAATCAGAAAAAAATTGTATTGTACCAACGAAAAATAAAAGGATCCGACTATGACAAACATCTGAACAGTTAGAATGGTTTCTATATTACAGTACCAATAAAAAAATGATTACACATTATGAAGCCTGCTACTTCATTTCCACTCTCAGTAGTATTGCAGGGGTTTCTGTATGTTTATAATATAATGTTTGCCCTATTTTTGTTCATAATTTATAAAACCTTTAAATTGACGCATACAACCTACAACTGTTTTGAAATAAGCAAGGCCTAAAAAAATACAATTAAATACTTTCAATGGTAATGATAACAGAAAATCAGTTCCACTGCAAAGTTCAGAATTAACATTTAACAATTGTTTTAAATTAGCCAAGTTACTGTGTGTAGCACCATGTCTAATTGTTTCATTAAATGTGCAATACACTTACACTCCACAAACAATAAAAAAATGATAATAAATATGAATTTCACTCAGAATTAAATTTTACATATGCTTCACAAACATATTTAGCGTGGTACCGCCAACCGAAACAACCACAAGTCATTGGATCCTCTACCACTCGCAGTAGCTATTCAAAATGGTGCAGTGTGGTCGATTATTGAAATTTTTAAGGTTTTACGATCAACACCAAAGTAAATAAATGTAGTATTTGTGGTAAAGTATCAATGCCAAGTTTCCAAGAGTTAACTACAATTTTGTGTCTCAGATGTAGCCTTAAAAAGAATAACGCATTATCAATTTATATTGCGATGGATTTCGAGATAGTAATGAAGCTAAGAAAAAGGAAAAAAAAAATTATTACCATATTATCACCTCTGCAGACAGCAGTGAACAATCTTATTTCACAGGTTGACATCCTCAAGAATGACATCTGCATCCTAAAAATGCTAGCAGAAGAGCAGAGTACGGAGCTGGAGGTCTTAAGATGCTATTTGGGATGCTATTGTGGTGAAAAAATAAATGTTTCCCCAGCTCACACAAGAAAACATTCAGCCAGGTTTTACGAAACACAGAAGCCAACCACACTCAGAATTACTCAGCCAATGGTAAAGAGGTTACAAAGCCTAAGTCCAGTAGGTAAACAGAAACACCAGTTAAGCCATACAAGGAGACGACCCAACAGTCCACAGATGATAACACCTTTCACAGTTGTAAACAAACAGCAAACACAGAAACCACAAACCATTTAAAAGAGCAACACCAAGCAAACAAAAACAAACTCTACCAACTCAATTCTCAGAATTCCACATCCTTGAAAATTTTTACAAAAAAAGTTCCTCGTTGCATAAAAAATTTTTTTTGTCACCAGATTTGAACTAACAACAACAGGAACGGAAATTACCTTGTATTTACAATCGGAAGTCAACATCAACCACACTACAGTTGCCCGACTCAAAACAAGGCACATTTCCTATGCTTCTTTCCATGTTGCAGTAGTGGAAAAAAAATTTAATGGTACGTATCTACAATCCATTCTCATTAACATGTTTAAATTAACATTGTAGTGTGCTGGGACAACACTTCCTACCTGAAGAGGACATGCGCAGGATCATAGTACTTACGTATTTTGTGCCCCCCGAACTATCTATGCAATAATCTTGGTGCCCCGTGTTGGTGAAGAAGACTGGACTATGTGTTTCACAACGTAGCGCATTTGAACTGAGCGCGCACATGCCTCGCCGCTTCGTACCTCTTTGCACCTCCTCGGTAGTCTGAGTGTCCCCTCCCTTCGGCCGACCTACCTCCCCTTCCCCTGCCCTACCGCTGCTTTCCCTCCAACAGTCGCCTGTGATATCACTCTTGGTTCTGCTCCTGACCAGCTAGGTTCTGCCTCTCCACTCTCTACCTCTACGCTCATGCAGCAAGATTTGGTAGGTGTTATTTTGCGTTTGTTCTTTTGTACTATGATTAACTGATTCGCGGTTTTGTTCTCAGCTTTAATTAACATAGTAACTTTCACGTTTTGTTGTATTACTTTTACTGTCTTTCCGTCTTTGTAAATTCTTGCGCCGTTCGGACGTCAATGTGGAGAGTGAAATGGAGTCGAGGCATATGTTTCACTGGATCTTTAATAATTAAATTCAAAATTTTTACCTAGTCTGGGAGTATCCTATTTTGGTTAAGGCCGTTGCGCCCGCTACGTAATTTTGTATATTCTAACCTATAATTTGTACTCTGCTACTGTGACCTACTGTGTATTACGTCTGCTAAATAAACCGCCCAATTTGATTTGATCCAGATTTCCGTTACTGTAGTGTTGCATCCTGTGCTTGCCATGTGTAAGTTTTTGTGTGTTGTATTAAGTGTTCAGGCAAAGTTTTGTATTACTACACTCTGGGATTAGCCCGTGATTGTCAGGCTTAGCCTTGGTTAGGGTGCTGGCCTGGCTGTTTGTGCCCGGTGGGGCACAAATCCTGCGCGACTCTGCTCGGGTTTGAGTCCAGATTTGGGTTGTGTTTGGCCTTCCTTTTTCTACCCATTTTGTCCGGTCAATTGGGGATTGTGGCTCTGCAGTTTGCATTGGAAGTCAGGACGTGTGTGCGGCGTTGTTTGAAGGTTCGCACAGTTGGTGAATTAGAGTTTCTGATTTTTGTTGAGTTATGGCTACCGCAAGTACAGCAGGTGACTTTGTCCTTCAAATGGGGTATCTGGAAGTCCATAATTACTTTCGTGAGGCAGGAGACACATTTGATAACAGTGAGGACTTGACGGTGTTGCATGTTCGCACGTACGCCTATTGTAACTCTCTACGTGCGGTAGGGAATGTTCCGTTACGCGGAGCTGGGTCAATGACTAAGGGGCTCGTCACTGTGTCGCAAACAGCATTGATGACGTACTTGAGCGCTGTTGGTGTGTTGCAAGTTGTGCAACCTGAGAACGTGTTGCAATTTTTGGTCAATGCCGACCGTGTGTTCTACAGCCAGCCACTTCTCAGTGATGAGCGCACGTTTTGGTGTGTTTGTCGACCAGGATTGAGGGTCACTCGGCTTCAATTTTGGGTGATGTTGTACGAGCCGATGGGCAGTACGAATCTTTTAAAACATGCCTGCTGGGCTGCGCAGGTTCTGGTAGTGTATGGTCGACCTTGAAGCGTAAGTACATCAATCGGTTTCAGAAACCTGGAGAAACCGTGTCAGGTACGTACAGAACGTGCGAGAGTACGCACGGGCCTTGAATCTGCATCAGGCCGAAAGCAAGTTGGTGTCTACCATTTTGGATCATCTTTCACCCGAAGCACGTTTACATCATTTTGGTGGTGCAATCCCTACTAGTTTGGAGGGGTTGAGGGAATTCACCCTGACTGTGGATAGGGAAATGCAGATAACTAAGAATTACCACAGTGTGATGTCAGGTTCTGCAACTTCCGCTTTACGTCCTGTGTCTAGCGATGAGTGTACATCTGTTCCGGTAGTTGGTCATGCGCAGTTGCGTCTGTCTTTTGACGGTAGCGCTCTGAGGCCTGCCACACATAGTATGATGCAGATAGGGTGGAGGTGTAGTAATTGCACCAAAAACGGGCATGGTGCTATGAGTTGCCCAATGCCTGGTGTAAACAGGGAAGCGCGATTGTGCTTTAAGTGTCATCAGCCTGAGCATTTTCGTGATGCCTGTCCGGGAAACTAGCCGTTGCCTCTCTTAAGCGCGTTAAGTGGGGCAAGAAGGTGCTGTTTCCAGAAGTGCGCACTAATTGTTTTGTAGCTGTCTTGTGTCATGAATTTGACAGTGCCGCTTTAATTGACACCGGAGCCTCTCACTCCTTTGTGCGAGAAGGTTTTATGGATTGTTTGATTAAGAAATTTCCCTTCTTTTTTCTAGAATGTCAGAGGGTGCATGCACACTTGTCCGTGCGTATGGCTAATGGTGGTGGTGTTCAGTGTTCACGTGACATTGTACTGCACATTAAGATCGGTGCATTTTCCTGAAATTTCAGATTTTGGATTTTTCCATCACTAATTGCCGACGTAGTACTTGGTCTGGATTTCTTGAGTCATGTGCAAGCAGTAGTTGACTTGCACGCATATCAGATGAAATTTGGTTTCTCGCCGGGTTCGGCGTGTCCATTTATTTCCAGCAAGAGTCACTCTGAAGCTCTAAGAGCGCGGGTGGCTAATGTGTCAGGTGATGAGGAGGAATTGTTGCAGTTGTTATTGAATGACTTCAGTGACGTCATCACGACGCGCATCGGACGGTGCAATGTCTTACCCTATTGGTTTTCTCTGAACGATGATGTGCCGCTAAGGGTTTTTATTTTATACCTACGGTCCTCCCAAGCTGGATGTCATGCGCGACATTGTAGCTAAGCTGTTGTCTGAGGGCGTGACTTCGCCGTCTACTTCGGACTATGCGTGTCTCGCCTTCTTGGTGAAGAAGGGGAACGGTGGTTTTCGGCTAGTCCTGGACATGAGTGCAGTCAATAAGAAAATACATTTGGACCCTTTCTCTGCACCCACTGTTGACACTGCTTTGTAGCACCTGGGCAAAGCCAAAATTTTTTCTACTATTGATTTGAACTCGAGTTTCCATCAGTGTCTCCTCCATCCCGACTGTCGTAAATATACTGCGTTTATGAGGACCCAATGGGCGCAGTATGAATTTAATATGATCCCCATGGGCGCATGTTTCGGGACGCAGGCTTTGCCACGAGTATCGGAGCATGTGTTAGCTGACTTTAAATTCAAGTTCGTATACAATTATATTGATGACATTGTGGGCTACAGTAACTCTTCCCGTGAACATCTGGTTCATCTGCGAGAGGTGTTGGGTCGGTTGCGGCAAGTTGGTTTAACAGTCAACCCGTCAAAGGTGACGTGGGTGCTCACACAGTCTGCCATACGTGTTTTTACTTTTAGTTTAATGACAATTTCTACATTTACTGTACACTAATTATAAAATATAATTTAACACACTAAAACATCCCATAAACTTGAGCGAGAAGCAATAAATCCTTGCACGCTGGTCATTGCATTATTAAAGTATGGTACGCACCGTCAGGAATAATGTGGGAACAAGAGCAAGTCACATTTATTTTGTCTTGGAATGAGTCTGTTTGGTCAGCTGAAAGGGAAGAAAGAAAAAGAAAAAGTAGTAAAAAAAAATTGAGGGTGGTTGGCCATGAGTGAAAACGAGCATGTCTAGACTTAGCATTGCTTTTCAACTAACTGTCTTGTCTAGGTTTGGTACCACTCAAGTAGGGCCAACACTTTTTCTGTTGGCACACTGCCGGAATAAAATCACAAAGTTGTGACCTTGCTCAAAGTCACTGCTGACACGTGCGCCCACTTCTGTTATTACTTATTGGCTTGGAAGTTAACTTTGTGCCGCCGCTAAACACAGTTCACGACTAGTGCGCGAAAATAAAGCAACTACCCATGTTGGTGTCACTCATTTTTGCTGTCAAACACACCAGCTTTACTTGCCCAAAGGGCAAGTGAACAATTACATTCACCTGTCCAAGCTGATTTTTACATGTCTCGGGCAAGCGCACAAGTTATTTGGTGCATTCCAGTGTGAAAGGGCGCACAGAATTATTATGAGAGCGTGAATGCTAAAATAAATAAATAAATAAATTGCTACACTCGTCAAACTGATTACATTGGTCTGCAGCCGCCTGCAGTGTAATCATGTTGACTCTGTCGGCACGTGCACTCTTGCCACGCGCCCACACGGGCGAGAGACAGTTGAGGCGGTCAAGCGATTGACAGCTATACTTAAATGACGCGGTGGAGTTTTTGGCCTGTTTTGACAAAGCGAATAGTTGCACTCATACTTGTTGGGTATCATTGTAACCAGCGCATACTTACCTGTTAAAATAAACCTATATTTACTTAAAATAACGCATTACTTAATTAAATAAGATTAAAGACCGTTGTAATGCAATTTTTGGGTTTAGGGGTCAGAATCGGCCAAATTTGGCTATAGCGAAGACACGCCTATAGCGAAGTTCGAACCCAGAACCGTGACATTTCGCTATAACGAGACACTACTCTAGTTCCATTTTCAAACATTTATGAAGATTTGAAACTGCACTTCAGGAGGCTTTCCTGCTTCCACTGCGCCTTCTGAGAAATGTCAGCATTACAGCTAGGAAGCCTACTTTTAAAACCTGATACTATTAATGACCATCTACAAAGAAATAGTAGCCATTTGCAATTTAAAGCTTTCTTTAGAAACTACAGTACAACCTACTTTTTTAAAACCCTCCTCTCCATTTTTATACTTAATCACATATACCTTCTTTTTGTGTTCTTATTTAATGCTTTTACATTAAAAATTTCCTTCTTTTTACACTGTCCTGCATATTTTTTTAGTTTCCTTGTCCCTTGAGAAGTGTAAAAAAGGGATTCCACTGTATCAATTATCTATTCTGTTAATCCCCTCCCAATGTTGATAGCTGGCCTCCATTGCATAGTCGGTTAGGGCTGGTCTATGGTGCGAGAGGTCCTGGGTTCAAATTATGGCTCAGGTATGGATGTTGTGTTGTTCCTTAATCTCACTTCACCCTCATCTGCTCTTAAGGTCTTGTTAAAGGGCTGTAAAAACCCTTTCACTATTTACAACCACCAAATATTGATCTCGAAGTACCAAAGTCGGCACAAGGAAATAAACAAGCCGATAGATATGTAGCAATGTGATAGTGTGGCAATGCAGCACGTTTGTTGTCGTCAAATGTATGGAAGAGGGACGAGGGAGAAATTTGTGATGACTTGCGGGAGAAGAAAGATAAGCATATGCCTTGTCCGCTCATGGAGATAACCAAGGATATTGGGCAGGGGAAGAGTAAAAGGAACAAAGGGACGGTGGGCGGGGGAGAGTAGAAGGTGAAACAGGCTTTGCTATCAGTTTGGCTTCATGTTTCGTTGCGTTGGTAACCTGTGGCACATGAACTTGAGCTACTGTTTTATATTTCACAGTAATGGGTTTATTTACTAAACATCTAACACAAATAAAAAATTTCCAGCTAAGCTACCGCTGTTTGCATCCCGATGCAGTATTGTATACTGTGTCTGTGAGATAATAATCTAGCCGCCGTCCTTGAGACTCTTTCTGAAAGGGAAGGGACGAAAATGCTGAGCGTGAGAAAGGCATGTGTTGTGCTAGTTTGTCCGTAGCAGATCTTAACTCTACATCTCGCACATTTACATCACACGAGCGTTAGCGTTGTTGAACATACACTACCTCGTCGTGCGAAGATACAGTAGCAAGTTTAATGCGTTTCCTGGGTGCTTATGCTTGAGTTTTTAGTAGCATGCAACTTGGAAGCCGAATTGTATTTTTTAAGAAACTCGGAGAAGGGTTTTTACGATTTTAGGTAAAAGAATGAAATGCCAAACAATAAAACAATATCCATGTCCTGAAAACGACCACTCGGTTTCTAACTCGCATGCAACTGAAAACTCGAGCATTAGACCCCTGTGCCATTTTTTTTTTATTCAACATCATATTCCAACACATAACTCTTCCAACTTATCTTTTGCTTTACGAATGTCCAACACAGTTTGTTTCATGACACCATAATCAGCACACAACTTTGCTACCAAAAGACACCAGTCTTTTAACATTTCTATTAGTTCAATTTTTTTGCTTAATGTCAAAGTTACTCTCTTTATTTTCTGTCCTGTTGCAGACGCCATTTCATTAAAAAAAATGAAACGCATAATCTTCATCACGCACATACATCAACTGCGTAGACAATTTAAGTAGACACGACAGTCGTTCTTGTCCGGAAACGTCAAAACACCGATGAGCGACTAGCTCTGCTGACCGTCTTACGCGGCTATCTGGGCACGCGCCTGATGTCACTTACCAAAGAACAATAACCAGGTAGGTCTTGTGCTGTTGATCTTACAGTCCCATAAACAATTCAGGTAGACTATTATTCTTCCCCGGACACGGCACATACCCCGATGCACGATTAAAAATAGCTCTGCCTACCGTCTTACATACACAGCTATCCGTGCGCGCGCCTGATGTCGCTCATCAAAGCACAATAACCAGGTAGGTCTTGTGCTGCATGCGACAAGTAGACCTGATGTAATAATTTTGTCTCGTCAGATTTTGTCCGTTAAATCCGAAGTCCGCTGAATGGAGGTCCGATAAAAGGAGAGTTTACTGTACACCCGTTTGTTTTTCGGCATCCATATTCATAAGTCATTCATAGTTGAGCTTACAGATTCTGCCGCGCTGGTATTATAGTCAACTCCTTTAGTAAGGTGGCTACAGAGTTCCTGCCAAAATTTGTATAGCTGAAATATTTTACTGCAACAAATTCAATTTTTTTTTCTGAAAAATATTTGACCAGAAATCACAACCAAATGTAAATTAAATCTGATTTTGATATGCTTCAAATTAAATCATAATATTACATACCAAATGATTACTTGTGATTACATCAAATAACTCATCACAGGTACAGAATTTGGTGCTGTACTTGTGTTAACAAATACCACTTTTACAAATTAGCAAAATTTTAAAACAAAGTTCACATAGTTGCACCTAATCTTACAAAAAATATAAGCCTAATAAAAACTACTATGTCTGCAAACTACCACCACAGCAGTCATTTCATGTACCGCACATATACATTTAGAAGAAACATTTAAACTCTTCAGATGAAGAATCAAGTTTATTTTGAACAATCATTCATAATAATATCACTTTGAAATATTTACTTTTTATTTTTATTTTCCCAGTGTAGCCAATGTAAAATCATAATGTTTGAATGAAGACAATAAAATGAAAAGGCAGTCGGTACACTACGAACTTTAAATCAACTAGAATATTATAATTTTTTATGTAAATGAATGAATCAAATTACTGTGTAAAAATGACAAACCGACAATTTATGTTTTCAACAAAATTCCCTGCACAATGCCTGAATCCCCTGACATTTCTCTGTTTTCCCTGACACACCAAATTTCCCTGACATTTCCAAAGTTTTCCCTGTTTCCCTGCCTGTAGCCACCCTGTTTAGTTATTGAGAATTGAACTTACAGATTGTGCTATGCTGGTGTTACAGTGAATACCTAAACTACTGAGCATCTGTATTTTCAACTTGTAACTGAATAAAACATGTCATGACACAAAAGAAAAATAACACAAAGTAACATTTTTTTGTTACATCTGACTTGCTGATTACTAGTTTGTTATTAAAAACAAATAAAACTTTCACATCATGAAATCAGATGCCAAATATGACTGAAAATGAAAGCTATTTCTCTGAACTGAATTAGAATTAACACTATACAACATTTTCATTTGTTGGAGAATTTTTTCCAAATAAACATTATCTCATACACAACACCACCTGCTATTTCTGTAATAAATACCGGTCAATATAGCCAGTCTGGGTTATCCAGTTATATACTGTATAGGGAGGAAAATAATGTTTAATTATGGTAATATATATGTTGAACTGTTTTGCAGTTTTCGTAACTGCTACCACTTAATACGTACCTATTAATGACATCGTAATAGTTACGGCTCCAAACTTTCAAGCAGTCACTATGTCCAGGAGGAATATGACCTATCACATGCACCTTCTCTCCATTGAACTCGGCACTCTGAAGTTCGTAGATAAACCATTGCAGTTCCTTACTTGGGTCAGTACTGTTCAGCAAAAGCCACCTAGAAAAATTTGGAGAAAGAATGTAGAAACTATAGAAATTGTTTTTTTATGGTAAGCAAATTGTCTGAAATTAAATTACTAAGATAACTATACAATGTTATTTCTTGCTCGTATGTAGCAAACAAAAAAATAAATTACTGTTAAGTCTTGATTTCGGATGAAAAATGTTAAGCTATTATTTAAAAAGTTTAAAAAAAGAAGGTAACTAATTATACTATAAACAGTGCAGAGTTCTGAATAAAAATTGCTGGATAACTTGATATTATTTATGTATCCTCATCACTGAACTGTACATGACTTGCGACAAAACACACCTGTTATGACAGTCACTCACACAAGATAAACTAATTTTACTACATTAGAAGACACTGAGTCTCTTACAAAATGATGACTAACATCCAAGTGTTACGAACACATAGTTTCATAGGTTCTGAGCAACATTAATTGCAGATTGATTATCCTCATGTACAATTATTGGTTTAACCACATCATAGAATTCACTTAACAAATTCTAAATACACGCTCATAATATTCAGCTTCACAACCACTCAATGCTATAACTGTGTTTTTAGTGCTCCAGCAAATGATATTTTCATAATACAGTTTTACAATATACCTTGATACTATTTTTCATTAATTTATGTCTACAACAAAATCAGAGCCAATAAATGCCCTAATTTATACACAATGCATTAACAGATTTAACATATTTCAACCCAGATTTTCAGTGAATTTTACATGTCTTAATTCATTTTTGAAATGTTTCCAATGTGATATGTAAAAGCAGTTTTGAAATGTACCAAAATATGATGCTAAAAACAGTAAGTCTGATGTAGACCCTACATTATATCCATCAAACAGCCAATCAGTTCTTTGTATGGTAATATTTGGAATCTATTGAAATATCATCCTGAAAATCGTAAGTCTGGTGTAGACCTTAACATCATATCCATCAAACTGCCAATCAGGTCTTCATGTCGTAATATGTTATGGTTATCAGAACTTTGTTCACATTTTAACAAATTTAGTTTAAGTTCTACTGGTGTTTTATTTACTGTTAGTCATGATGAATTTTCTCAACATTTTTCTTATCGCAGCTATTTTACTAGCAGTGATAATACCACCAACATCTTTCATAATTTCTAGACCTAAGAAGAGAAACTCATTTTAATTACCTAGTTCTTGCATATCAACCTGAGAAGTTTATTGTAATTAGAATTTATTGGTTTGTGGGCATACGCCACTGCGTAAACATGAGCAATGGCGTATGTCCACAAACAAATTAATTCTAATTGTAAACTCCCATTGCAACAAACATTAAAAAATCTAAAGTTAATTGTAATTTGATTTTATTCAAATCAGCTTACGATTTTGACATAACAAATCATCAACACGAATAAGAATATTTGTATAACTATTATGAGACAAATGGTTCTTTGATTAAAACTACATTAATACAGTCATTCCAGCATTTTGGACTTTACCTCAGTCCACACAAGACCTTCATCAGCATACATAGGTACCATTCCTTCATTACACAGCATACCATTGGTGGTTTCGTGTACATTTGTTCTTGTAATGAACAATAACTTTTTTAGGAATGCAGCCGTTACATCAAGTTGTTGCAGGTGCTGGTTATTTTCAGCTGATACAGAGAGCAAAACTCTCAGTGCTGCCACTCGAACAACGAGAGCAAAGACTTCTTCATCAAGCAGAGGCTGCCACGAGACGTGCTTTCTCGTGCGTAATGCCATTGACCATTTTTTTCAGCAAAAACCCAACACCATTTTGAGGGAGATCCACTAATTCTTATATGCTATTATATTCTAGAGTAGACAATTTATCCTTTATAGTAGTTTTCCAGTCTACATCATCTAATGCTACATTTTAAGTCCTTGCCACATCAGTGTCTGTTAGACAATGCTAACATGAGATCACAATCATAATCCTCTAAATATTTTGCAGAAATTTCACTCTTGAGCCCAGATGTACATCAGTTGCATTCGTGGATGAACACATATTCTAACTAGTGGGTGAGGATGCCTTCTTTTAAGATTGAGGATTGTGATTGTCTGGCACAGTTTCTTCCCCATAAAACTACCTGTTTTCTTTCATTATCAGACAAAGTTTTGTCAGAGTTTGGTTTGTACCAATGTTCATCGGGGGCCCCAGTGGTCGAGGGGTCAGACCTCTCGCCTCCCACCAAGGCGATCCGGGTTCGATTCTCAGCGGAGTCGGTCCCTGGATTTTTGCATGTGGGAGTCGTGCTGGACGATGCCGCTGGTCGGCTGGTTTTCTTGGGTATCTCCTGTTTCCCCCACCCCTTCATTCCGGCACTGCTCCATACTCACATCATGTCACTCCTCACCAGCACTAAAGACCTCAATGTTAATTGCTGACCAAAATCTTTTCCCTCACTCCAATGCTCGTCAAAAAATATAATTTGAGAAATAACAATTATCCATGACCCAGGATTCCATAGCTACAATCCCATACGATAAACATTCTTTCAGAATGAGAAATCAATATTCCTTTTCTATCTTCTTTGTATACCATAGTATAAGCAAGGCAACCAAAATTTTTATTTTGGTTAAATCTGGCTTCTGACTATACCAAATTTCAGAACGCGTAACATTGTTTGGTTGAGCTGTAGTGTCAGTCCATTTATCCAGAAAAAAAGAGGCTAACATTGCCTCACCAATATTTCCTTGTCTACGTAACATTCACATAGTACACATGTGGCTTTCTCTGTATCTTTCTATTAAACCTCTGTGCAAGGATTTCTTGCCATGGAATACTGTACAATAATATCCTAGTCAACACAGAACTATTGAAATGTCTTTGAAACTATACTACACACCTTGATCACACCGAATAATATTGATTTTCCTGTTATGTTTTACCTCAACCATAGCTAAAAATTATTTATTTAAACTTGGCAAAATCTTCATACTTGCATGCAATCAGAAAAACCTTTGCAAAATGACTAATTACATATGAAGCTAATAAAATAGCTCTTACCATCACGTATTTGAGTGCTTATTTGTCCACACACATCAGTAGACACAATATTCAACACCCTTCTTGTCTTACATACTTCAGGGATAGACTTCAAGAAAGGCAAGTTGATCTGTTTACCATTAAAACAGATGTCATAATTTTGAAAGAGTATGTCACGAGCTATGGCCCATACTACAATGCTATAAGTCACACTCAAAAGTTTTCATCACAAATGCAATGCTTATACACCCAGATAGGCAATACATTCCAACTATGTACAGTCTCCTACACAACTGTCCTGTGAGTACTAGTTTATTACTCATCAACTTTCACACCACTATCTCAAAAAATTATAGTGTAACCCTGTTCTTCCAACTTTCTGATGGACAATAAATTATATGCCAGGTTATCACACATTTACATCTTTTAAATACTGATACTGACCCCACATTCAGACACAGTTGGTAATGTACCCAGAACCTTTAAGGCTGTTCAATAATGAAAAAAAAAAGTTGTTAAATTCCATATTTAGCAACTTCTGTACTTCTTAAATCATGTGTAACGTAATGATTTTAAACCAGCACCAATATATTAAAATAGGTTTCTTTACTTTTTTGTATACTTTATCATTATGAAGTTATGGCAAGCCAAACAGTAAAGTATTCATCATTTATGAACGAAAATTTTTTTAATTACCTTAAAAAGTGCTTCTAACATGCCAAAGAAATTTTGTGAAGCTGCCAGCCGGCATTCTCGAAAGGAAAAAATTCTTTCAGCAAATTTTATATCGAAAATGAGCAGCAACTTGGATTGTCTAAAAAACTGAAACCGTTAGGTGGTGTCAAATATAACAGTTTTAAACAATAGCTCCATTCTTCCTGATTACATAAACACCAAGTTTATAGCAATGCAAGCAGTCTGCTCATTGTGGTTGGTAGCTGAAGTAACATGTGCAAATCCCCGTCGACGACGTGGCGAGGATCCGCTGAGAGAAGTCGAGATACAGCGATAAGCTACAAATAAGGTGGCGCCCCTCGCGGAGTTTGCTGCAACAATGCGGGGGGTTTTGTGAGGTACGGTGGCTCGCTTGATACTTAAAATTCGCATGGGTTTTTTGGTAGATGCGGTGTACTGAATTTTGCGGTTTTTTTTGTTAGACGCGGTATTGTGGATACAGTTGGTGTAGTTAACAGTGATATTGAAAACTACCGCGTGTTATATTCAACTTTTTTCGTCATAGCCAAGTCTCGGCGAGGGATACAATTGAGGTATAACTGATAACTGAAAAATATCCATATTTAATTTGTGCATTTAATAATCAATCTTTTTTTTCTGCAATAGAAAACAATTCACTAAATTTGCTACATTTTGTTGACATACTACAGTGTTGGAAAATTAAAATGTGCACTCATTCGTAAAACATTAGTATTCAGTCACGATAGATAGACATTCTATAATATTTCATTTCATTACGTATGTACAAATTTAGTGCTGGGAATGTCAGCTTGGAAAATATACTTGGTGGGAATTATAATAAAATATTTACAATGACAAGACACCGCTGAGACAGCTGGAATTTTTTAAGTAACAATAAAAAATCGCCATGACGAATATCTAAAACATTAGGATTTTACTGTTCATTCTTCACTAACGACTGAACCCAGAACATTATCCTTTTGACATCATTACCAAGCGACGAAAATGAAAAAGTGAGAACGTAAAAGGAGGAAGAACGAAAGGTACAGACTATTCTGGGCTCCGAGCTAAGAAGTGCCTACTACTCAGACATGATGAATAAACCTTACAAATAGTTGTTACAAAATTTAACAATGAAATATAATTGTGTTACAACTAATTGCTCTAATAATTATGTGAGGAAAAGATAATTTGGTTTGCAGTGTATGAACAATATGCAAATGTAATGTTAAGTGAACATTTAAACATGGTTGTGCAAAACGGAATTGACGCATTAGAGATTTTTTTGCAACACATACTATTAAATATTTTCTTCACATGAAATTGTACATTTAATACTGTAGTTTATAGCAGCGAGTATCAAAAGGAACAAGAGATCACTTAGTGCACCTAGTTTCTAGTATTTCCCCTAGCATAACTGTTATGTGTTGTACCAGTAATACAGTATAGTTTATTGAATTTGTGATCAATGTTTTATCTTTTAATATGCTCGGCTAAATATCTTACCTAATAAGTTTACACACATAACTTATAATTATAACTATTAACTTTTAAAAACTACAATGTTCAACAAAGAAAAGTGTTGAATTTTATAAGGTGTTTACATAGTTTCACTGCATTTCAGATTAGGGCATTCCTAGTTATCTATAGTGAACTAAATATTTTTATATAATTTATAGACACTTTTCTACTAACTAGTGTCAGGGTTTCTAAACAAGCACGACATTAAATTATTTTGAGGACTGTAGTAAGGGCTGTCCGTGTAAATTTTTTTTATGAATTTAAAATTTTCGCTGTTATGTTATGATCTATTTTACAAAAATTAGCAGTGATTTCCCTAACTTGCCGAGTGTTATTTCCAAAGTCTAAATAAACAGAAATACTTAGTAAATTTGTGAATATTAACTTATTCTGATACTGAGTGAATGGGAGTGTAATACATATTACACATTTCCAGGTCAGGATGGTTTAAAGGTCAACGCAAAGGAATAGCCAACAATTTTCTCAGAAGAGAAATGTCAAAATCAGGCTAACTTACACAGTACAGACTATAAGCGGTTCGTGCCCTTGGCTGAAGGGGACATTCTACAGTGCATAGCTATTGCTGTGAATTCAAAGAGCAGTATGATTGACGTCACTTCCTTGATGCACTTTTCAAGGGCTTCAAGCGTGGCATGGGCCCTTAGACGACCGTATCAAACATGTCCATAGTTACTTGTATATCTAGTGTGACTGAAAATGTTAGAATGGCTGCTATTTAGAAACAATGAACATGACACAAATTAAATATACAAAACTCAAGTCTAGTTATTAAGTAATTTACGTGTACCCAATTTGATGCAATTCAATCCATGGGTTCATAAGTATTTAGGAGGTTGGACAGACACACACACGTGCGGACAGGAAGGCGATCTCATAAGCAAACATTTTTCTTCAGAAAGTATGCCAAAAATAAATATACAGAGTAGAAGTTACACCGTTAGAGGAAGATTGACTGTCTCTCTCACTCGAGCACACTAGTGATATCTACTAGGAGACTAGAGAACTCGCTGTACGTGTGTGCGCAAGTCTCAGTGGATGATTCCCTCATGCAAAATAAAACCTGAGAACTGAAAAGTCTTTACATTAACATACATGGGTCCAACTTCCTCAGACACAACAAAATATTTGGTTTCAAAAATAGACTGTTAACACATGTAAACAGAAAATGAACAGTTACAACACTTTCAGAGCTGCCAACCTCCAATCACACCCACCAGTAATGACAATAATATGAAAATAATACGTATAAATCATGTGCGGTAAAATTTTTCTCTAAAAGTATGATACATAATTGAACTAACAACAATATGCAATAAATAAATAAGTCTGGGCAAATTAATGAATCATAAAAATTTTTTTACATTATGACCATCTGAATAGGTATGTTAAAAAATTCAGTAAGACATGCAGGTACCTTCTTAACTAAATGTTTAGTTATCAATTCAAAGCATTTAAAATAAAACTACTAAACACCGTATTTTTTATTTGTTTACTTTTTCCTGGTCCGATAAGAATTGACTTGTGGCTTGCTTGACTTTCCTCAGCTGTTCTGAAAATTTCTTGCAGGAACAAACTTCTCCACTCAATCCACTTTTTACACCTTTCTAGATAGGCTAAAATTAATTCAGAAGCGTCAGTGGCTGATTTTAAAATTATACAGCTAAGAGATAAATTTTCGCTACGTTAGAATCGGTACTTCAATCGGAGCCAAAGCAAACTGCCTACTTACCAAAGATTCAATAGTTTCACTTTCAATTTCACCAGCCATATACTGCAAATAACTCAAATAATTGACTACTATTACCTTTAAATTATGTATAATAAACCCTGTAAACAATAACTCTGTAAAAAAAACAATGATAAAGATTTATTGTTCGTCCTAGCTTTATAATGTACCGTATGTTTCTTGGAAACAATATGACTTCTAAAGTTATCCCTTTCATCGTGCACAATCGAAAAACCACACGTGCTTGCATTACAAAACACATAACGATCGGAAACAATTGAAGAGGACAAGTGTGGCCATTCTTTCGAATAGTTGGGCCGCACGTTCTGCAGAATAACAGTCTTTTATATTTAAAATACAATGTGTTCTGTCGCACACTTTATTTATAAACGGCACTGAAGAATACAACACTACCGAAACATGAAAAATATTCACTCATACATATTCACCAAGAAATTCACGTATGTATACAAGATAAACATGCTTTGATGAAAAAAATGGCTTGTGTGACTAACAAAAACAATACAGGTTAGCCAACCTTGCATACCAGAATTATCGTGCCGTTCGTAGCAAACAAACGAAAAATCCGAGAACATGCATTAGTTTTCTTGTACAACACACTCAATAACATCATATAACTATGGGAAACCACGAGAATTAGTTTTGTCAGGACATGTGCACACTGACTATTTTAGTTCTTTGCACAATCACGTGATGTTTACCAATTGCATTTATGCAGCACGAATACTATAAACGCGATTTTACCGTTGCCTTCCATCACAAAGTCTTGTTTCTGTAATAAATCAGCGACAGTCTGTAAATCCGTAATTCTGTGATTAAATCTGTAATAAATATGGAAAATCTGTAACAGTCAGCAGCTTTGCACTTTGTTTGATATACAAACTCGCCAGCAAGCCACTAATTGATATTATGAGTTGCTCTTTGAATTTGACGATTATGCAATGCCAATCACGTGGCCGCAGAAGTATCTAACACCATCAGGTACTGTAACTGTTTATTACTCACGTATGAATGTGCATAAAAAGCACTGTGGCTGGTAGAATGTTGTGAACAGTGTGCGTTGCCACAGGACATGGGTTTTGCGGTGCGGGAAGTGTTTGGTACAGTTGGGTACGTGTATAATGAACCGTTGGGCATAGTTAAGATGGAAATGTGAGTAAATCGTGAGGCAACAGCAGTGGACAGTGAGGATCGGCGTGACATGCAGAGCTGTGTGTAGGAAGGCCGCTTAGTACTTACGTGCATGACATGTGGTACAGCATGCCACAGGACATGTGCCACAGTGGCTTAAGTGGTTTAGTTGGCACTAAAGCAGCTACAGTGAGAAGTCCAACACTGTTACAAACAATACAGTGCCCATATGGCATGTGGGAAGACAATGCAAAAACCTGAGGGGAACGTGTACAGGTTAGACAGACAATCGCCTCAGTATGTGCCATTGCCAGAATTCTGCAGGACAGTGTTTGAGGACCATAGCTAGTTACCAAACAGTAGCGTGTAGAGGCAGAGTAGATACAGAAAGCCAGCAGAAGAATGACTGGACAGTTTATATAAACAACTGTAAGGGCTACGCACATTTGGTGGAGCATCTGGGGTCCCCCAGACGTGACAAGGTTGGACTTGGATGCGGACCTAGCAGCATGGTTTGTGGATTATTGGGCAGTGGAGAACTGCACTGCAGAATTCTATGGCAATCAGCAGAAGGACGGAGAACCAGCCGAAAAGTTTAGTACGCGGAAAGTACACCGATTCCGATGCATGCTTCCCAACAAGAATATTCGTAGGGCACTGTCAACAATTGTGCCGGTAATGTTGGAACCACTACAACAGTTTGTGATGCTGACGCCAGAGGAGGGGTAGCGGAATATGTGCAAAAAGCACTGATGATGGAACGAGGACTGAGTCAGTTGATGTAGCCAGTGTCGAGAGATGTACGTTGCACAGACAAGAAGACACGTGGCGCATGACTCTAGGGTAGATTGAGGCAATACCATACCAGTAAACGTCTCATGCATGGTGTTGGATGTGCCCGATGGGCGTATGACACTGGCACAACGACTGTCCAGTATGGAGTCAGTGGGACCAGCCACCAGGAAATAAGCAGTGAGGGGAAGCTCTCAGCGTGTGAACCTCCTCGACGACCATCATACGATGGTGCCCATGTCTTCATAAGTGGGCAAGACTTCAGCGAGGCATGTAGACAGCTACACATCCCTGTACTCGTTAACAGACACAACACAGCAGCGCTGGTGCATACGGTGGCGTTTCACACCTCAGATCGGAGTTCGTGCCACAGGCGGTGGTACGCCCAGGCACAAACACCATCTACCACGCAGCTTGCAGGAAGTCCTACGCGACATTGGGCATGGCGGAGGTGCAGATGCAGCTACAGGACTTGACGATGACCACAACGGTAATCATTGTGGACAACCTGATGGAGGATATGATGCTGGGGCAGCCATGGTTGAGGCAGCAGGATAGAGTAGTTGAGGTGGCAGAGACACATCTACACCTGGGCAGCGGTGACCAGCAGTCCTTCTACGCAGTGGGCGAGTTCAAACCATCTCTCCTTACGTGTACTTACTTTAGAGACTTAGATCACGACATGCCAAGTGAATTCCAGGCCTGGATGGCTGGAGTTATCTATGAGTTTACGAGTGTTTTAACTATCTCTGGCCTATTGCATGCCACTGTAGCTATCAAACACCATATTTCCAATGATTGTGAAGCAACTGTGTATACAAGGGTTTTAGGTTATTATGGGTTACATGAGCATTAAGTCATTCACAAACAGGCCAAGGACACGCTAGCGGAAGCTATCATCGAGCGACCTATAGTAATCTCAATGCTCGTATTAACTTGTGGCTAAAAACGATGTGCCCTATGCTTCTGTGTTGGATATCGCCCTTTACATACAGTGACACAGAACACGCACCCCCCTCAGATCAGTGTGGACAAGGCCCTAGCAGGACCAAGAAAAGGCAAAGTTCCCTCGAGTTGGGACCATGAGTCTGGTTACTGGCAAGTACTGATTCACACTGCCGACAGAGAAAAACCAGCTTTCACAATGCCAAATGGCAGCAGAATTAAGTTTAGAGCAATGCCGTTTAGGCTTAAATGTGCACTGGTGATGTTTAAGAGTATGGTGGTGAGAATACTTGAAGGCCTGATAGGTGACTTTGTGAAGACATAATTGTACAACAACATTATCATCTGGATGAACATGTGAGACAAACACATACAGCACGTCGGGCACGTGTTGAAGAGACTGGCAAAACACCTGCTAGTAGTATTGCAATACAGGGATGCACTTGGTAGTGTTTCTAGGGCACAATTTGTGTGTGGAAAGAAATTACGTGCACATGTAACACCTTGCAAAAATAGTGAACTAGGAACATCTATACATTCATGAGTAGTTACAAAGATTTGTGGGCTTGGCAAACTGGATGCGCAAATATGTACTCCACTTTGCGGAGATGTGTTTTCCCTTGACCCTTTGACTGCTACGTCTGTATATATACGTTTCGTATGTTCTGTTCTTTCTGTGCTATAGCTGTATATTTACAGGATCAGTTTTATAAATTTTTACTTCTGCTGCTGACTGTTTTCGACTACATAAACCACAAGATGAAGGAGGTAACTTTAGTTCCATAATGAATGTGTAGATTTAGTGGCGTGCATAGCAAGTGTCGTCTCTAGTCTCCTGTGTTGTCCATTATTGGTAGTATTTTTCCACTTTGCTTAGAACATGCTGCTATCTACTGACTGCTAAGACAAACATTGTCAAACGAACTTTAGTTTCGTAACTATTATGTAGAGGTCACAGTGTGAAGTTCTAGCATGACTTAAGAAATTTCTATTAAGCACGAGCAAATATTCATTGACAATTTTGCCATTTTGTATAGTTGCTAAGTGTAATAATCTTATTTTAACTTTGTTTTCGTAGGCTCACTATTTATCTTTGTGTATAACACTAGTTCGTTCAAAATAATTTTTGGGTGCAGTAAATTGCCAAAATATTTTTGCCAATAAAATCTGGCAATTTTTTTATATGACACAAATTTTTTATTTGAAAGTGTTACAAATTTTACCATGAAATGCAATGGCTTATATTTTGGGCTTACAGAAGCTGAAGCAAAACGAAAGTGTGAATTGATTTCTACAGTACAGTCAGACAGTGATAGTAATGAAAACATTGTTAGCAATGGTGATAGTGAGACTGAAAGTTTGCCGCCTCCAAGAAAACATCCCAAATCACAAAATCGTGAACTGGTATTACAGTACGAGTGGAAGTGGTGATTTTAAGTCGAAAATTCATTTATTTGACAGACAATTTTCTGGTTTTCAGAAAATCGAGGCATAGACAATGACTCCACAGAACATGATTATTTTGAGTCTGTTGTTATACCTGACACCACAGGAAAAATAGCAGCAGAAAGTAATAGGTATTTCATGTATCTAAAAAAATTTGAACTTCAGTAAATTTTCCAATGGAGTGAAACAGATTCAGACTAAATGTATGCCTTTACAGCCATCATAAAGCTGCATTCTCATAGCAAAAAGCTAAAGTTGAATGACTGCTGGTCTGTAGATCCTCTTCTTCACACACCCATTTTTCAGGAAGGTAATGTCATGGGATCGGTACCTACTTTTGTTAAGTTTGCTTCACTTCTGTGACAATGAAAGAGAAAGACAACCACCTTTGAAAACTTTAAATGATCATCACAGACTTGAAAGAAAACTTCAAAAATAATTTTACACCATTCCAAAACTTGTGTATTGATGAATCCATGGTTCTTTTAAAGGGGCTGCTGTTTTCCAAACAGTTCATAAAAACAAAACGAGAAAGGTTTGATGTGAAGTTATTTGTTTTATTTGACTGTGAGACAGATTACGTCCTTGACTTTGTTTACATAGGCGCTACAACAATTCTTATCAATGTTACAACTAATCTTGGTATGTCTGGTGCTGTTGTTGCAAAAGTTTTACACCAATACCTTTTCACAGATAACTGGTACAGTAGCCTGATAATGGCAAACTACCTTCACCAGCACTGTACTAATTTTTGTGGTATAGAACGTGCCAACAGGCGTGGAATTACATGTTTTGATGTAACAATGAAAAAAGGTGACACAAATAACAAACATACAGAGATAATGATGGTCACAAAATGGTTTGACAGGCGGGAAGTTTTGATGTTGATGACTTTCCATCATGACTGTGTAGTGCCATGCGGCAAAACTAAGAGACCCTGAAGCCAATGTGTGTAAAAGACTACAACGCCCACATGGGATCAGATCGTGTTTTTCACTTTTGGAGGAATGTGCACCTACATCTGTGTTCACCAGCATACAATGCAGGAATTGTGAAGACCCATCTCAATTTCCCGTTTCTCCCACCACCACTGTGTTTAAAATCAGGACAGCTAAGAGCCAACAGGAACTATCAACAAGCTTTCTTTACATTTTTGAAATCTCCTTTGGCTCAGCACAACCAATTTTCTGTGTCAATGTAACCTTTTACCAATTTAATGCTCAGTTAATATTGTTTTTAGAGTGTGAGATACACCTCAGGACCTTACCTAACAATGTTTTACCTACAAATATTAATTTACAATTTTATTTCCAGTCTTTAACTCACTTGAATTTATAAAAAAAATACATGTAAAAGCAAAGGGAGAATAAATCTCCAAAGATACAAAAATAGTTTATAGAATAACTTCTCCTCATTTACATATTCATCATATCTGACATCTGGGTATGAAAACTAATTCGCTTAAGTAGTAATTACATTTACTTAATACGTTTCTTTTTCATTCTATAACAGTTGTTGGTGTGTTAGGACTTTCACCAATCATAAACTATCTCATTAATGTGATGTATCTTGCTATAGCCTCATCAATTGATGCTGCATTCGTCGTGGCTACGGATAGCACAGTTTATGGTTCGTTGTTGTTGCACTGCTACGGATAACTCAGGAGTAGGATACTACTTTTTTTTTTTGTGGTATTGATATTATGCAAAATAAAGACCAAGGTTTCAATGCTTTTCTTTTATTCATAGCTTCATCCTTTATGCCTATGATGTTTCACAAATAATGCAGTTTACAAAAATTTGTTTTTAAAAAATAACAGTTACAGTGTTTCAAACTAGCCATTGCATGAAATAAGTGTTCGCTGCAAACTAGAATTAAAAATTAAGAAAAATACAATAAAAGGTTATATCAACAAAATTAATTAAATTTCTACTGTGGTTAATTTGAAAGCAAACAAGCCAAGACACTAAAGAAAAAACTTTAAGATTCCTGATTATTTTATATTTAAATTTTGAAAACTGAATTTCATTTACTAATGTCCCCAAACATTAACTTATTGGATACTGTCCTGAACAACTGAGGAAACAATACTGAATAAGGTACTGAATAAAATGGTCATGAAATTAAAAAGGCCACACATTCTAAACTTAACTTTATAACTGAACAGTCACAGAAAGGCACATCCTTCCTAACATACATGTAGACTCTGAGGGGCTTATTCATAGTCGTTTTTGACCCGGACTAGTGCGGGATTATCGTCGGACTAATTTTTGTCTTATTCATAGACGCGGACTATATCTAGTCCGACGTTACTTGGCGTTTATGAATAAGGTAACACTTGGTCCGGACTATAGGACCAACCCTGGACTAACTGGCACAAGATGATCTCAGGATCATCTCGGAACTA